>CAJVPP010001849.1:0-17546 GCA_910592005.1 Funneliformis mosseae
GGTACGGTACGATTCAAATTCGCGAAAAATACTGATCTGCATAATCGTACCGTACTGGTCTGGCGAATCGTACCGTATCGGTTTTCTATCTACCCTTGACAAACAGTGGTGTGATTTTAGCAATGACGAAAAATTTCCGCACAAATCAGCTGTTAAAAAAAATTTTTTTTTTATATATATATATAAATGAAAATTCCGCACTAAAAATTTTTTTTTGCGCCACAGTATATGATTTTTATAATAATTTCTACACACACACTAATATACTTAATTAAAAGGGAATTCTTGGAAAAAATTATATTTTTTCATTAAATAAAAAAAAAATTTTTTTATAGTCACTAAAAAATAACCACCTTTATTAATAGTTTCTTCAAAATATTATTATTTAAAATGAATGTAAAGTTTAAAAGCAACTTTTGAATCAAATATTAATATTTCTTTTAGAATTGTCACATTGACAATTAATTGATTGCATTTTAAGATATTCTTATAATATAATATTTTTATTTTTACAATAAAATAAATAAATATCCTGAATAATTCATTGGTATAAAAATCATTTATTAATCATTCTCTTTATTTTATCTTCCTGTTATGTTTTCTTAAAAAGAAAACCACATCTGCATATCCTTTATAGTTGCTATACTATAACATAATAAGTCCTCCTTTGGTATAATATGAAAATAATTTAATTGAACGAAGGAAAAATTACCGAGTTTTTAAATGCTGTTTCTCAGACTCTCAAAAAATAAATAAATAAATAAATCAACCTGACGTAAAAATCGGACATCCCTTACTTCCAAAGATACTTTATTGCGAACATCAGTCAAAAATCAAAACTTTTGTTCGTGAAGTCGTCAAATTCAACCAGTTATATTGGTAAATAAGGTGTTGACATATAATCCTTTTGATTTTATAATATAAGAAACAAAAAATTTACAAAATTTAACCGTACCTTGGACAATTTCTACATTTCACAAAGCATGTGATAAAAAGGGAAGAATTTCTTGTGATGTAAATTAAATTGATTCATATAAATTAGTAATAAATCAAATTGTGATTTAAGAGTTGCTCGTCAGGTAAATGTTTGGCCCTTGAAGCAAAGTTCTAAGAAATGGGTTACCATTCCGATTTATACTTAATGGGGTTTATCTTATAATCGTTATTGTTCAATATTATCTTCAGCGCCAAGAAAGTTTTCTAACGCCTCTCGATCATCTTCAGTTTCCAATTCAACTTGTTCTAAACTGGCTATCAAATCTTCATCTGATATATTTGTCGAATGTTCTAAGAAATAAATTATATTTAATAAAATTTTGGAAAACGTCCTAAAGTTAAGTGTGAAACAAAACCTACCATTGCATAATACAGTAGTAGTTATTATCCGCTTCCTATAATTTTCCATTTGTATTTCAAAATCAGCCTGATATGATTGCACTTTTTCACTTGTATGATTATCTTTAAATTCCTCGTAATGTTGTTGATACATAATTTTCTTTTCGTCTAATTCCGCACTTAATAAACAAAATAATTTGATGAATAAAATATTTAAAAAAAATATTATTGTAAATTTTACATGACTAATTACTTTTTTTCCTCAAAATGTTTATTAAGTGCAAGAAGTTCGGATTTTTTCCAATCTTCAAAAGATTTCTCTTCATTCATTTTTGCATAATCATCTATCATTTTCTCCAATTCGGTCAGTTTTCCTTTTAGTGAAACTTTTTTTTTTTTAAAAAAAAAAATTTAAAAAAAAAATTTGATCATTGAGACTTTCTCATATTAGAAAGAGTGAGTGAAGAGAGTATCTTACTTGCAGAATAAGTCATTTCATCAATCACCTCTTTTACCTTAGGTAATTGGCTCGTTTCTGATTTGACTAGCTCGCATGTTTGATAATGATTCTCACATTTTTTCAACATTTGCTGCACAAGTTCATCAATTAACTAAAACAAAATCATTTCAAAAGTAAATTAATAAAAATATAAATAATGAGCTATTAAGTTAAATAACTTGACTTACAGCAGAGTTACGAAAATTATTTTCATTCGCAGTTTTTATTACATTTAACTCATTCTCGTATCTAAAGCATTGAATAAAGGTCGTTAAACACATATAGTAATGCAGGAAATCATAAAATAAATTACCTTATTGCAAGTTCAGTAGTTGCCGGTATATCTAGTCTTGTTATGGCACGTGATTTGCTAATAATATGATATAAAGCAACATCAATACCAATGGGGGTGAAAGAAAAAGAATCGAAATTGAAAGTAAATAAAGTAAATCATTTAAAATCGTAGAACCTTGAACTACCGATCGTAGGTAGCCTTGGTGATAACGCGCCTATTCGCGGACTCAATGCTGGGGTAAGAATCTCGGCTGATTTTGTACGTATATTTTCCCATTCGCTACGAACAACCTGAAGTCTTTTAATTAAAATTTAATAAGGCCCTATAATTAAATTCAATCTTATGTATAAAGTGCGAGGGATCAATAATTTTTTTTTTTTTTAAAAAAAAAAAAGATATACCCTTCTCTGGTAAAATTTTTGAATTCACCTTCATTAAGGCTGCGAATTTAAAATCGACCAAACAGACAAAATAATAAAAAGAATTAATTTGATTGAGCGAAACCGAAATTTGAAAGTCTCGGAAGGTAAGGTAACATGTATAGGGTTTAGGATCTCTAAAAGGTGAGACGTTTCTCCGCTCATAAAAACGGTTTCGCCCGAAACATTAAGAGCATATAACCAAATAACTTGAAAATAAACACTTACCCGGTTGTATCAATAAGGTCTTTAAAGCTTATAGCTGAGGATAATTTTTTGAACTGTTCGAACATGACTTTAATAATATGCGGAACTAAAAAGTTTAAAGACAGTAATTTAAATTGTAATTTTTGTATAAATGCAGATCTTAAAAAATCTTATTTAGTGTTAGAATTATCATATATGGAAAAGTACTAGAATGTGTGTTAGATTAATGAATCACATGACATTTATCTAACGGGCTTTTACAGAAAATTCATTCTTAACGGAAACGAAATCTCGTTATTTTTTTTCGAATGAGTGTGTTCATCGAACTACCTTTATCATCCAATACTCCCTCAAATAATGCATCCTTCTCAAACTTTGCAAGAATTCAAGTCCAACGTTACAAACTTTAATCATATGTTCCCTTACTCATTTAGTAGAACAATCACAGTTGTGACTTTTAATCAAGGTAAATATTTTCTTTTATAATTTACAAGTTTAATTACATTAAATTATCAGGTATTTTTCATTAACTTATGTAAAGATCATTGATAAACTTTAAAAATTATAAATATTTTAGTTAATCATAACTTTAATTGTAATAATACTAGAAATTCAAATACATATGTTATTTATTTGATGGATTTCTTTGCTTGAGTGTCTATATATTATAAAATTTGTTAGAATAACTTTTTGTAAACCTTTGGTAACTATCATACAATTAACAACGCAATTGAGAAAAATCATTTACTTTCACGAAAACCATTCTTAAAACGTCGCGAGACATGTCTTAAATACCGCATTCTACCGGTACCTGTTGTCTTTCTGCGTTTGCCTTTTTCGCTCCAGTTATCTAAGACATTTTTTTTTTTTTAAAAAAAAAAAAAAATGAGAGATAATTTGAATTTGATCTAAACGATGATGCAAAATACGAAAATAAATTTATCTTTTCAATAAAAATAAATTTACTAACAGCTTCTCGTCTTTGCGGAGGGATATCCGCACTGTGCACAGGTTTTCTTTTGATTATGAAAGGCACGCCTTCCACAACGGCGGCATAAAGTGTGGGTTTTTGTGTGACGTTTACCGAAACTTGAGGTACCCTTTGTCTATAGTATCGATGGTTATGAATTAGTTGAATATATTCGCTCAAATAAAGAATTTTTTGTTATATTTTCTTTGCAATTTCCTATCGACCCCACTCTTTGCTAATCGTGACAAAATTTTGATCTAATTTTTTATTTTTTTCTGATGCCTTTATTAATCCATTAAAGAGTCAATGATAAGGTTGCTTTAATTTCTTTACCAATGTTTTAATGGATGAAATAATTTAACTTACCATTTTTAAATAAAAGGGATGTTTAGAGAGGAGGATTTCGAAAATTTTTTTATCAACCCTTATTTATAGTAAGATTTGATTGGTCAAATGATTTCACCAATCATATCAATTTGCTCATCAATGGTACCAGGATAATTGACGGGAAATTGCTTTTGCTATAAATAGTATTGAAGTGTTTTAAACCTGAAATTAGTGCTACAATTCAGTTATGATTTTCATAACTAGTTTAAAACTTGACATAACTTTACACTCGTTAATTATTACCAAAATTTATTTTCAAAAAAAATAAAAAAACTTGATTATTTTGTGTCAATTTCTTTCGTATGGAAGGTAATGACATCCAAGCTGATGTTCCATTAGTTCCTCTGTCCGCAATTGACGAACCAAGTAACACGCAACCCTCATTTCCTCATACAAATAATAATAATTATCGTGGACGTTCAAACACAGTTTCACCAATTTCTTTACCAACAATAGACCTTGGAATTCGTAGAAGATCCAGGTCAATATCTTCTTCACATGATTTAATTCGATATCATAATACTACCAATAATAATAATAATAATAATAATAATAATAATAATAACGGACGAGAAATTAATTTAAATCGAAGTCGTACATTAGGTCACAATTACAACTCACCCACTACAAGGCCTACATTAGTATCTTCAAGAACATTTATAGATCCTTCAAATCAATTATTTCGTGATGTTGATTTTCTTGCTCATGAATCTCCAATAACTTCACAACCAATTCGGATGCCTTCATTTTTGAATAGGAGAAGAAACAACATGTTACCCAATGATGATGTGGTTGAGATGTCAGATGTACCAAGACGTGAAAGTTTTACTAGTGAGTTAGAATTAAGATATCATGAAGATGATGATGATGAATTTGATCATATCGACGATAGTGATACGGCAAAACTAACAAAAAATCGTGTGGATCAACTATTAGATCATTCTGCTTCTTCTACTTCTTTGCCAATTGCGTCATCATCTTCGAATGAAATTCAAGAATCGTACGGAAAGAATTCTAATAATCGAGTCAAATTAAGGCATACCAAAAGTCTTAGTAGAATGAGTCATATACTCGCAAGAGCTTCCACCCGTGTTGTAAATATGTCTAATACTTCACAAGATCAACTTGAAAAAGAAGAAGTGGACTTTAATGTTCAACCCAGATCTACAATTCGTAAAAGTTGGAAAAGTAATCGTTTTCCTGATAAAAATAGTTCTATTTCCGATGATAATTATCCTTCGCAAGATAAATCAAGGAATTCCTCATTAGGACAATCTAATGGTAGTAACCTTCGTTTGGCTCAGACATTACAGTCACAATCTCCATTGGAAGGAAATTCTTTATACATGTTCGGACCGTCAAATCCAATCAGACTCACTTTATATGAAATTTTAAATCATCGGTAAGGTAATATTATATTAATAAATCTATTGCGTAACGTTGGGTTTTTTACTTTCCTCTTCCCTTTGATATCTTATTAGATGGGCGGAATCAATAATTTTAGGTCTCATAATAGCAAATATTTTGTTATTAATTATCGATGCATGGGACCCTGTTACAGAAAGTAATCCGCGTAGAACAAAATGGGGATCATCAGGAATTGACTATGCTCTATTAGTAATTTATACAATATACACGTAAGAGAAGTTGATAATCTTAAGTTTTTTTGATATATTCACTTATATGTCAATTATGATATTTATTATTCTAGGTTGGAAATTTTGGCACGTATTATAGTATCAGGATTGTTAATAAATCAAGAGACGACACCATTTAAAAAAGCAAAAGATTATCCGTCTATATCACCAAATGGTTCAAAGCATGATGTGAGAGAAACGTCAATGGATTTACAATTTTCACAGTCCTCAAACCAATATGTTTCAAGAGTAATAGCACACAAGTCTGCAATGAATACACCCTTCCTTAGGCATACTTTTAACAGAATTGATTTATTTGCAGTAGTATCTTATTGGATTGATTTGCTAATTACTTTATTGGGAGTTAACCATTTCTTCTTATTTAAAGCAACTTCAACCTTAAGAAGTTTCAGATTATTGGCTATTACAAGTGGTAGTGCCACAATCCTGCAATCATTGAAAAAGAGCGCCCCGTTGTTGGTTAATGTGACATCATTTATTGGATTTTTCTCTATATTATTAAGTATAATTGGGGTACAATCATTTAAAGGATCACTTTCTAGGAGATGTGTGTGGATAGATATAAATAATTCATCAAATTCTTTTGTACATGATGATCAATATTGCGGAGGTTGGATAGACAAAGATGGAGTAACAAGAGTAGCTGGTTCATTTGCTCCTGGTGGAAAAGGATTTATTTGTCCCGTTGGTCAAATGTGCGAGGAAGTCGGAAATCCTTATGGCGGATTGGCATCTTTTGATAATGTATTTTCTTCCTTGATTTTAGTTTTTGTTATTTCAACAAGTAAGTTTTATTTCGTAAATATGTTGATCATCTAAAATCGAGTATGATTTCCTAACTAAAAAAAAAAATATTTTATTAAATCTTTTAGTTCAAAATTGGACAGAACTTATGTATAATGTGATGGATTCAGAGTTTGATTTCGTGAGCGTATTTTTTATCATGACTGTAATCATTTTAAATTTTTGGTTAATTAATTTATTTGTGGCTGTGATTACGAAAATGTTTGCAAAAATTCGAGAAGATTCATCACATTCTGCTTTCACCCTGTCCAAGTAAATAAATAGATATATACATAATTTTGGTCGTATGAATGACATTTTGATTTTTATTAAAATTTTATTTTATTTAATTTATTTAAAGATCGACACCGGTTTTATCTGATGATATGGAGGGTTGGACATTACAAGATATAAGACAGACAACAAAAACAAGTTGGTTAACTCGTAGAATGGACGAGACCAAATATGTTTGGGTTTTTTTAATATTTGTTGATTTATTTATAATGGCATTTCGAACTTCTATTATGCCTCCTCAAAAAGAAATTATTTTGGGTAATTTATTCATTCATATTAAAGTATTTTGTTATATTTCAATTAAATATATATATTTAATTTCTTCATCTTTTAGATCGAGCTGAACTAATTTTTACAATAGTATTTGCGATTGAAATCGCTTTGAGATTATTTTCATATTTGCCAAAATATCACTTATTTTTCCAATCTACAAAGAATATTGTTGATTTTACATTATCTATTGTAACATGTATTATACAACTACCTTTTATTAAAGAAACTGAAGCTTATCCTTATTTAACTCTATTTCAAATTCTTAGAGTTTATAGAGTTATTATTGCAATTCCTAGATTAAGAAATTTATTGGTAAGTTCCCAAAATTTATTTATATATTTATTACTTTAAAAACATATGTTTATTTCCAATAATTATAAATTGAATTCAGGTCAGAGTTTTAGGAAGCGTAGCAGGATTTGCAAATCTAGTGTTGTTTATTTTCATCGTTAATTTCATTTCCGCCATAATTGTAAGTATCAAACAATGAACGTATAGGATTATTAATTTTGAAGAAATCTTTTGTCTTAACAAAAGTTTAATATTTATAGGGAGTGCAATTGTTAAGAGGGTCTATTCCAAACGAAGAAGTAATGAGATTTAGTGATATTTTTAATAGTTTTTTGGCCCTAAATCAGGTAATTCTGATTTTTTTTTTTTTTTTTTTTTTTTGCTATATATTTTTTTTGTATCGATTTTTTTATTATTCATTTTTTGTATCAGTTATTTTCAGGCGAAGATTGGACAAATGTATTATATGATACGATGCAGTTTGAATCTGAAAAAGGAAGTAATGGCACTGCCATAATAGCTGTTATATTCTTAATTATATATGTATTCTTATCGAACTGTAAGTCTTAAGCTTAATTCTAATTCTAATTTTATATATGTATGCTTATATATTGTAATTTTATTTAAAATATCATAGTTATTCTGTTGACTATGTTCATTGCTGTCTTGCAGGAGAATTTTGAGATTGCCGAAGAACAAAAACATAAAATACAGCTGCAAAAATTTAAACGTAATGTTGATTCAACTGAAAAGAAAGATGATGTTATTGATAGATGGAATTTTTATAAATATTTCCAGGCCAAGCCAAAAGCTTTAGCTGTAGAAAGTATCCCATCTAATTTGATCTTGCATACACAAAAAAGCCGAGTAAGGGATTTTTTGACAGATAGTGATAATTTTACCGAAAAAAAGAATTTTATTGAGAATGAATATAAGAAAACTTCAACCAATTTTGTAATTCGTCTAAAACGATATTTTGGTTATAATGAAGAGATTAATAAAACACCTTTACTTGGAAGTAGAAGAGGTTCAAATTTCGATGATGTTCATGGAACGAATGACATTGGTGAACCTATTATTGATAAACCTATGGAAGCATTTTTAGATGATTTTCAAGAACGTCAAGCTATCAAAGCTGATTTCTTGGCCGCTCACCCAAATTATGATGCATCACTTTGGTTTTTATCACCTCGTAATCGATTTCGAAGATTCTGTCAACTTCTTGTTCAATCTAGTCATGATGATCGTGTTTATGGTACACCACCCTCACAAACATGGAGTTTTGTATTCAGTGTATTCATCTATTTATGTATTATTGCAAGTGTTATTCTTGCCGCATATGCGAATCTGTCATATCAAAAGGAATATTTCAACCAAAATGGTGACAAAGGAAGTACATGGTTTTGGATTACAGATGTTGTATTTACTGGTATCTTTACTGTAGAATTCTTTATTAAAATAATTGCCGATGGATTTCTTTTAACACCAAATGCATATTTACTTAATGTTTGGAATCAATTAGATTTTTTTGTGCTTATTACACTTTACATTAACATTTCAATTGCGGCAACAAGTACTGGAGGCGTTGCAAGAACCGTTCGTGCATTTAAAGCTTTGCGTGCACTTCGATTGATTAATTTATCTAGCTCAGTGAAAGATACATTTTATTCTATTTTAATTGCGGGGGCTCCACGTATTATTGATGCCGCTTTGCTTTCTATAAGTTTAGTCATACCTTTTGCAATTTATGGGGTTAATATTTTTGCTGGACTGTTCTTTTCCTGTAATGATAATAATGAAAACGGTATTATAGAAAAAAGTCAATGCGTAGATGAATTTAAGAATGAGATTTATAATTTTCCTGTGTTAATGCCAAGAGTATGGGATAATCCTTTTGGATATAATTTTGATAACTTTAAATCGGCTTTACTTATATTATTTGAAATTATTTCAGGAGAAGGATGGATAGATGTCATGGTAACATCTATGAACATTGTGAGACGAGATTTTAATTCGGAACAAGATCATTCTAAGTGGAATGCATTGTTTTTTATGATTTTTAATCTTGCGGGCTCTGTGTTCATTTTGACATTATTTATAAGTGTAATCATTTCTAATTATCAATCGAAATCTGGTACGGCCTATCTGACCGCTGATCAGAAACGATGGATTGATTTGAAGAAATTATTGAAACAGATTACGCCCTCAAAGATTCCAAAGAAACGGCCCAGTAATAATTTTAGAGCTCTTTGTTTTGATTATGCTACAGAAAAGCGAGGAATACTTTCAAAAACCATGAGTGTCATTTATATTTTGCATATCTTATTGTTGATGACTGAAGCAAAGGGTGCTCCACCAATTTGGGATAAAATTAGAGGTATTTGCTACATATTTTTTTATTATTATTTATAATTTAATTAACATTATTTATGCATATGTATGTTTGTAGAAATCCTTTTTGTTATTCTTATTATAATATATATGATGGAATTTTCTATCAAAGCCATTGGTTTAGGATGGAAAGTGTTTCAAAATAAATGGAATTTATTTGATTTTCTCGTGGTTATTGGAGCTGCAGCAACAACAATCCCAATTTTGGTAGTGAAAGAAAATAAAGCAATGATTCAATTACAAAAAATATTTTTAGTGCTGATTTGCTTAAAACTATTTCAGAAAAGCGATGTGATGAATCAATTATTTAAAAATATGGTGTAAGTATCGACCAATCATGCAATAATGATTGATTAAATTATTGTAAATACTAATGGTATTATGGTATTCTATTCCTATTTTATTAGCGGAAGTTTACCATCAATTTTCAATTTATTTGCAGTTTGGTCTATCATTTTTGTTGTGTATGCTATCATGTTTATGGAAATATTTGGTTTAACAAAATATGGAAAAAATGGAGGTGAACATGTAAACTTTAGGCAGTTCCCAACCGCAATGATAACACTGATTAGAATGTCAACTGGGTACGAATATATCTTTTTTATATCATTAGTAATATTTTTGTGGTTTTCTTTTTAATAATGTCATTAATTTAGAGAAGGCTGGAATGCAATTATGCATGATTTTTCAGTTGAACCGCCAGAATGTGTAGCAAGCAACAACTTGTATAATTCAGATTGTGGAAGTGAAATGTGGGCATATATATTATTCATAAGTTGGAATGTATTATCAATGTATATTTTCGCGAATATGTTTATTGTGGTGGTTACAGATAATTTTTCATATTGTTATCAAATTGCTGCACAATTTTCATTAGTTAACCGCGATGAAATTAGACAATATCCTTTTTTCTAAATATATATTACAATTCTTTTGCTTTATTGTGTTTTTTTTTTTTTTAAAAAAAAAATTTATTCCTTAACAAATATTTAATTATTTACATTCAAAGAAGCTTGGAAATCAGTCGATTTTGATAGAACTGGATATATAAAAAGCAATGAAATTTCAAAATTCTTTTCGGTAAAATTTAAAATCTTAATATAAATTTTTATAAGCTATATGTTTTAACATTTGCTTCTATTTTGCATAGAAACTTGAAGGATCATTTCAAGTACGAATTTATCAAGATGAATTTCTTATTCCAAACCTTATAAAAAACACTCGTGTTATTAAACATTTAGAATCAGGGCAATTATGGGGTAGTAGTAAGCAAAGAAGTAACCTTGAAGTTGAAAATCTTGATATCAAAAAATTGGAACATAGTTTATCAAAAATTAATTTGAATCAAGTGTATAAGCGAAGAAAAACTTATAATCAATTATATCAAGTAAGTAAAAAAAAAAAAAATCAATAAGACTTATTTTTAAAGGTAATAATTATTTTTTTTTTTTTTGTGAATTATAGGAAGCATTATTATCAGTTGAAAAAGATTCAAATGGAAATGAAAAGGGAATTTCATTCACTAGTATGCTTATAATGCTTGCTCATTATAAGTTAATTAATGATGATAAATGCTTAGAGTGAGTTCAATTTGATTAAATATTTTTAAATCCCGAATACGGATTTTATTTAAGTTATTATTTTTATTATTTACCATAATATTTCTATATAGGATTCACGAGTATATAAAACGTAAAGAAAAGTTAGAAAAAGTTATTGATAACGTAAATAAGGATCGTGTAAAATCTTTATTACGTACAATTTATTGGCATAAAAAATTCAAAGCAATTCAAGAGGAACGATTAAGGAGTGAAAGAATGAGTGAGATGGTTGGAGGTATTGACGGTAAACTAATAATAATAATATTTTATCTTTTTTCAAATTAAAAATTTATTTCACATTTAAATTTCTTTATTTTTAATTTAGTCCCACGTATTATGGTTAATGATTCTGATGCACAAAATCTAAGAATTGACACGAGTTTAAATATTAATTCACAAATAAATAACTTAAGAGAAGCTTCAAGCCCAATATCTTCTATTGGTACACCAATATCACCTCAAATAACCGGATCGTCCGGTTCTTCCAATTCACCTGGATCACCTAATTCCACTAATTCTGATCATATTTCAGAATATTTTGCGTTAAGAACTTCACTTGGATACGTTTACGGAGAACATTCTTCAAGAATATCAAGTGATATGTAAGTAGTTTGAAATTTTTTCTTTTTGACGTAAAACTTTATCATTAATTATAAATTTTTTATAAGTATCGAAGAAGAAAAATTGTTAAGAGAAAGTTGGAATTCAATTGATGCTAATACAGAAATGGATGATCAAACTGCTGATCAGTTAATAAATAATTTACAAAGTAATTACTGGCATAGTAAGTTTATTTTTTTATTAAATAAACATATATCTCTTTTATTATTTATTATATATTAAATTATTATTCAAATTTTTTTTTTTTTTTAGATCTTTTACAGGAAATGTCGAATCATGATTCAAAATAGAAATAATATAATTAGAAATTAGAAAAATTTATTTCAATAATTTACATTAATTATTTTAAAAATCATCAAACAAAAAATTTGGCAGTTATTTATTTAAAAAACATAAATAAAAAAATAATAGCATTTTTTTTTTTTTTTTTTTTTTTTTTTTATAATTTTATTTTATTTTATAAATGTATATATATATTCCTTTTAAATTTATTTGAAAAGTATTTAAATTTCAATTATTTACAAATACATAAGTTTTATAATTTATTAATTAAATCATCTTAATTAAATTTTTAATAAATTATTTTTTGATTTTTTTTTTATTTATTTTTCTAAATTTATAAAATTTTTTTTAATAATTTAGCTATTAATTAAGCTAAATTTAATTATAAATTCAACTATTTTTAGTAAATCAAAATTGTAAAATTTTATTTTATATAATAATATTATAAATTATATAAATTTTATATTTTTAATAAAAAATTTTAAATTATAAACTTTTTTTTATTTAATTTATATTAATATATATTCAAAATATAAAAATATAAATATTAAATATAATCAAAGTAATTAGGCTCATTATTAATTAAAATACTTTATAGCATTTTGTTCTAAATCCAACTATAATGTATAAGTTAATTTTTTGTTTAAATACATTTAAAAGTATATTTTAAATAAATAAAAATTTGAATACAGATTTAAATTTGCAACTTTCTTTTTTATAAATATCTAAATATTCTCAATTATTAAAATTTAGAATAATAAAAAAGATAAAAAAACTTAATAATTATATTATTCTACTATTTTAATATAAGAAAATATTCTATTTCTTTATTTTTTAATTAATTTCAAAAGTTTTGATCTTTTTAATTTATTAAAAAAGTAATATTATAAGCAATTAATCAATTAATTATTTCTTTTTTTTGTGTTTAAAGTTAAAATAATTTAACTTATTATTTATGATAGCTTATTTCATTATATAAATATTTACTAATCTATACTTTTCATAAAATGTTTTTTAAAAAATTAAAAAAAGTTTTTAAAAATTTCTATATTAAATTTTTATAATTGATTTAATTAGAAATAATATTAGCAATTTTAATAATATTATAAATTATTCTATTCTTTAATATTATTTCTTATTTTATTTCAATTTTAATTATTAAATCTCAAATATAGAAATAAGTTTAAAAAATATTACTAATAAATTATACTTAACTAAAACAATACCTTTATGAAAAATCTATGTATTATATGAAGAATAATATAAATAATAATATAATTTATCAAGAAAATACTTTTGGATAATATAGAATATTATTTTATCTTTTAAATTAATAAAATGAAAACAAAGGTAATAATAATAAAATATAATATTATTAAAGATTTATAAAGAATATTTTTTTATCCTTTCTAATTAAAATAATAATTCAAATAATAATAATTAATGATGCTAGATAAACTGAAATATTTAGTCATATATGAAATTAAAACTATTTAATATTAATAATTAAAATGCTAAAATGTCAAAATTTTATTTTCATGGAATTTTTATAAATTTTAATTTTAATTTATAATATTTGATAATATTTATTTTACTATAAAGATTAAATAAAATTAAAAATCATAAAAAAATTTAATAAAATAAAATTTAAAAAATTCACAGGTATTTGAATTCTAAGAAATTTTAATAAAATTTTGATTTTTATTATATTTTAATTTTTGATATTATTAGATTAAATATAATAAGATCTTAATTTTAATTAAAAATATTCTCAGAATCCAAATTTTCTAGCAAATTTTCTAATAAATAATTATTATCTATGATGTTAATTAATAATATTTCATAATTATATAATTAATTAATAATAAATAATAAAAAGATTTAAGTTAAAATTAATAAATATTAAATAATAATATATTTTTTAATTAAGATAAATAAATAAAAATTTATAATTTATATCATATAAAGCAATTTAATTATTTAGTCAATTGTTAAAATTTAATTAAAGTTTAGACTTTAATCAAAAGTTTAATCAAACATAAAATTTGTGAAAGTTTAATTATGATAAAAATAATTTAGGCAACCATTATTAAAGTAATTTGTCTAAATTCATTTTGAATTTAGCAAAATATCTAAATTATAGTTTTACTAATTTTTTATTAAGGTTTTGATATAGTTTTTCATTTATATAAGTTTTGAGTTTTATCTTTTTCAGAATTTTGTACATTTTTAATAAAATTTTAATATAATTTCGTTAAATTTTACCTATTTTCATTTAGATGACTTGCAAAACCTTTAGGTTTCATTTAGTAACTTTAATTATAGATAAGAAAAAATTTTTTTTTGATATTTCAAATACTAAAAAACTATTATTCAAAATGTGACATTTAAAATGCTTAAAAAACTTATATTATTTAAAATATAATAATATATATATCACGTAACTAATATAAACTTCTTATTTAATAAATCTTCTCTAATTATAAAACTTATTAAAAAATAAAGAAAAGTTAGTTTGTTGCTGACTTTTTTTTCAAATTTGAAGTGTTGCTCTTTTATAAAGAGTTATCAGAATTTTCTATACCAAAATATTTTATAATAATCTTAAAAAATTTAGCAAAAAAATGCAAATATTAATTATATATATTTACAAAACAATGCTTTTGATGAAAGCTTATAGCAAGGATAATGATATTTGATATTTCACAAAATATCACATATTTCACAAAATTATGTGATAAATACTAATAATTCACTTAATCATCACAAAATTACACAAAATTTTTCTATGTTTTATGTAATGTCACAAAAATTTTAAATTAATATGTATTTTTATTAAAAAATAAAATTTTATATTATGATTTTATTCTGTATTTTAATTTCTCCTTAAAAATATGTATTTTTAACTTTTTTTTACTTGTAAAAAGAAAATATTTAATCTTGTATCAAAATCAAAAAATTTTTAAATGTCTTTTAAAAAGTGTAAAACAATAATAATTTATACACAAGTTGAAGAAAATCCTAGTGTTTTTCATGTTGATAATGGTTCTTTATTTTGTAATTATTGTAATTTTTCCATAAAATAGAAACATAAATCAACTGTAAATGCTTACTAAATAGAAAAAAAACATCTGACATAAAAAAGAAATTATGAAAATAACCAAAAAAAAAACTAACGAACTTTAAAATAACTTTGCTTGCAGCTAATTCTAAAGGAAAAATAATAGAAGATTTAATTCAATCATTTGCAGGTGTAGATATTCTACTAGAAAAAATTAATTTTTTACTTTCCCTTTTTAAAAAATACCTTAAAGAAGAAAGAGCAATTCCTCAAGTATCAACTTTGCGTCAAATTTATTTATCTAATATTTTTAATAAACATATTGATACTTTAAAATTAATTTTTAATTTTAAACCTATTTGTATTATTATAGATAAGAGCAGTAATGATTGTGAGTAAAGTGTAGTTAATACTCTTTTTATATATCATTCATATACAAAATTAGTTTCAGTTGATTTTTTAGAATAAGTAAATAATACAATAATTGTACAAACACTTCTTCCTACATTACATTCTTATAATATACCTTTAAATCTTCCACATTTATTTCTTTTTAATTCTGCGGCATATATGAAAAAGTATTACCATGATGTCTTAAAACCACTTATGTCGTAATTGTTACATTTACCATATCTTGTGCATATATTAAATTTTATTGGATAAGTTAAAATAAAATTATTATTTATTATAATTATATAAAGTATTAATATATTAATTATATTTAAAATAGTGAAACTTAATGGGATTTTTCATCATTTTCACTTTTAAAAACTTTTTTGGCTAAAATTAAGAATACTTTTATCAAATCTTCTGTAAGAAAAAGTTAATATATAACTCATTTGTGTATAAATGGAATTGCATCACTATATAAAATTCTATTACCAAATAAAACTCAGTAGAATAGCTAGTTTAAAATAGTGTTTTATATTAAGGAATACTTTTAATTTTGATCAGATTTATAAGAAAGAATATGAAAATGATCTAAGACATAAAACTATAGGTGAAATTCATTCAATTTTACAAAATACAGTACAATTAGAAATTATTATAATTTATATCAACTTTATTTCAATTTATGTTAAAGCATTTGTTTAATTAAGACTTAGATTTTTTTTAGTAACAAAATAAACCTGTTTTTCTATTTGTTGAAATACAGTTTGAAAATCTTACAGCTTATCTTAAATCAAATCAGATCACTACTCATTTTGGTATGAATCTTAATGAAATTATGACACACATCTTATTTAATCCTCAAGATTTTTATCCTATTTTTCAAGCCACTTTTTAAGCCATGTATAACAAATTTAAATTGCATATTCTAAATCATTCTATGCATTCTTTATTTTGTGCAACCTGTCTTTATAATTCTAAATATATTTATATGGGAAATTATTAATAATATAATATGTATCAATATGCAGTTATTAATAAATTTAATAATTCTTCAAATAATTTAATATGTGAATAAGGTATTTACTGTGGGTTGGAATATAATGAAAATTTAAATGAAAATGATTTAAAAACTTATTAAAATAATATGGTAAATCATTTACTAATTATTTCTTAAATAGTACTTGATTATATTTAGTTACCTATATTTAGCTGTGCTGTTGAACATAGTTTTTTCTTATATAGGAGGGTTTCTGGAAAAATTAGGTTCTAAGAAATTTTGACTAAAATTAAGAGCTTAATGCATTTTAATCTAATAACATCAAGAACTAAAATACAATAAAAATCTCAATTTTATTAAAAAATTTCCAGAATCTGATTTTCCTAGCAATCAACCCATATAATACCTTATTAAATAGGGACCATCAAAATTTATCTAAAGAATCACTTAAATAACTAAATATAATATATTTTAATCAGAATAATTGATTTTATAATTTTTTTTACTTTTATATAATAAAATATCACATAATTTCGCAAAATTTTATAAAAAATATCACAAAATTGCATAAAATTTATAAAAAAATAAATTACAACATAATACAAAATTCATTTTAATCATATACAAAATTTACTTTTTATCACTACAAAAAATCATTGTCTCTAGCTCATAGGTTCTTTTAATATCAGGTTATGTTATTGTTATACGAGTCGATTGCGAAGTCTACCGACTGAAAAGTAAACTTCAACGCGTATAGCAACGTTTTAGGTATCTGAAGGATAACAATTT
>CAJVPP010001850.1:0-17543 GCA_910592005.1 Funneliformis mosseae
ACCGCAGTATTATACAGTCATATGATGTATTCGGTATGAAATAGCCGAAAGATGACGTTCGGAGACTTTTGGCGGGGTCTGTAGATAATCAAATTCTACTCCAAGAAGTAAAAGATCGATATGAAACTTTAACTGTAAGTGCTCCTCAAGAGTTCATATGCTTACCCATTATCATTTATCCACTTTTTGTTATCTTTTTTTTAGAGTGAATCTACTTATGACATTATACGCAGAATCTCAGAAAAAATGAAATCTATTGACCTTGCCAAGCTCTCATTTAATAACCCATTACTCTCATTTATATTGAACCTGGATCGAATTGATCCTATTATTAATGATTTGATACCAAAATCTTTACTGGAAGAAGCAAGCCAATATGAAAATGTTCGAAATTGGAAGGGTTTTACGACGGAATTCATAAAGTGAATCGATAGCTTATTAAATGTTCAGGAACCTCAAAATCTAGAAAGACAGCAAGAAGAGTGCGAATACATCAAAATTATGTACCGATCCTTGTATGCAGGGTTGGGAAATTAGTACAGTTAGTACAGCTTAATACAGTTTAGTACAGTTAGTATACATAATAATTAATATAAAATTTAGTATAGAACAGTACAAGTACAAGGTCAAAATTTGCCTAGTACATTCAAATTTCCCAACCCTGCTTGTATGTATCAATTCGCTAAATTATTTTCACTTTTTATGTCGTTGATCATATATGTATGTAAATCAATTTACAGAAAAGAAGTGTGGGACCGTCTCACCAAAAAAGAATAAATGTTGCTTAAGATGGCAAGTGAAAGTGGCGTCTCCAAATTATGGAGGATTTATATAAAATCACGTGTACGAGGATTTCCTTTACTTAATAACATTCCCGTAACGAACCAATTTATTATAAAATAGCTAGAATTTAAATATACAATTAAATAATATTATAAAAATAATAATAATAATAATAATAATAATAAAACATGTTTCTATCTTATATGGAATTCTTTCTACCATATTATATACAATTTTCTATTATGACTGGGGATGTTGGTTGACATTATTAATAATATTGTTTTCATTTTCATTTTCTTCTCCATCGCTGCCAACAGTAGCGATCGCTAATTCACGTTGGAATTGTTCAGCAAATTCGGCAATAGATTGACCTTGTGATAAATCAAAAATCTCTCGTGGATAACGATTAACAGCGAATGGTTGACTACGTGATTGACTAGACTCAGTTTGAGAGGTGATCAGTCGAAATGATGGTGGTCCAGTTGCTGAATTCGCGCGAATAATCTCAGTTACAAGAATTAATTAAATTATATATAAAAATTCTCTCACTGAACAAACCTGTCAAAATTTCTTCCCACGTATACATAAGACTATCTGTCATAGGTCCATAAGGATTGAAATCAATCAACCAAACTCTTTCTCTATTCCGTGTCACATATACATCAAAAACATCTGAAACCGTAATTAAGTTAGTTATTATAAAACAAGTATATAAAGGATTTGTAATTTACATACAATTTTGATTAAAAAACTTATTTTGTATATGAATTTCGAAAAATTGAATAATCTTTGTTTTCAATTCTTCTTGTATATCATTTAAAAATGAATAATAGTTGATATCCCGTTGTGATATGGCTTGAGAAATTTTTTTTTCAAAAGGACAATGATGATTATAACATATCAGTAATTGAAAGTGAGTGTGATTATGTGTATTTACTAAAATCATATTAATTGCGCGAAAATTGACACACCTTTAATATTATTATAAATCGAATACGCGCTTACCAACTAACTCTTCTTCTTTTACAAAACATCTAAATTCCATAGAAGGTGCTACGTCGTACCACTTTTTCAACACCAATTCAAATACATTTGGTCGATGCCTTCTCGGAGCATCTTGATGGTTGTAATGACAATCATCAAATGCATGATCAAGATCATGGGCAACGAAATCGGATGATTTGAGGAGAAGAAATATGTCAGATGGAGAATTACATTTAAGTGTGTTGGTAGCTGAAATCCATGTGGCATCCTTAAAAAAAGAAAAAAAATGAAATATTTCATTTAAATCCATTAAATAGTATATTATGTTAATTACCCTCGGAGAGCTCCAATTGAGTTTTGGAAAAACTGCTCCATCAAATTCGTCAATCGTATCCCAAATCTGTTGTTCCAATTCTGGAAAACTTGGAAGTGGTTGCTTAATTAATTTACAAGAATATATTAGATCAAAAAAAAAATTGATGTGGAATCCAGTGAAAATCGAATAAAATAATATACATTTTCTTCATCATCGTCAAATTCAGTTTCATTGATATCAAATTCATCATCATCATCATCACTAACTTCTCGTAAATGATTTCCTCCAATATAACTAGACAAATAATAAAGTAAAGATCAATCTTTCTGAAAATTTAAAAATAATAAATATTATTATATTTACTTTTGTTCAGGAAGAAATACTCCATCAGCATGTAAGTATTCGATGAATTCTTCTGGTAGAGGCTTAATTATTTTGGATTTTAAAGTGACACGTCGAAAATTGTTATACCAGGACGAAAATACACAATTAAGAATGTGTTGTTCTGTAAGTGGAGGGAAAGGAAGTAAGACCGACGGTGATACTTGGTTTCCAATTGGTACAGGCATACCTAATGAAAAGAATTTGACGAAAAAATTTGGTACAATGAAATTCAATTTATAGATTAAATATATACAGTAGATTTGCGAAAAAAATTTTTTTATGGCGTAAATTGATTATGGCGCGCATCGAGAAATGTCACATGTTTTAGCCTTCTGCAAGCTACCCCAAGATCGGACGAGCATCTTACCGATCATTCCTAAAATGAATAATTAATTTTAGAAAATTTAACCTTTTTTGAAAACAAAATTTGGTCTTCGTATAGCTTAAATCATACTTTATATGTAATTTCGCATTTATTTGAATAAAAAAAAATACTCAGCAAAATTTATTAGTCACGTGAATGGCCATATATCGTGGCCATATATCGCTACGCGAAAAAAATTTTGTAAAAAAATTTAACGTTAAAAAATAATAAAAGCTTATACTAAAAAAAACCAATATTATCTACTAAAACTAATGCTAATATTAATAAAATTAAATTATTTAGAAAATATTTTTTTGATGAAAGGGTCAAAAAAATTTTTTTCTAATAAATTTTTTGATGAAAAGTCAAAAAAATTTTTTTTTAAATAAATTTTTTTTTTTAGAAATACATTTTTTTTATGAAAGTTTCAAAAAAATATTTTTTTATTTTTTAATTATTTTAATAAATAATATATTTTTTTGAATTTGAAAACTAACACGTAAAATTAATATTTTAAATGAAATTATTTTACTAATTTGATATAACTAAACTCGTAAAATTAATATTTTAAATGAAATTATTTTATTAATTTGATATAACTAAACTCATAAAATATTTTTATCAACTAAAAATAAAAATTAAACTTTTTTATATATTATTATATATTATTAACTATATAAATTAAATATACTATATAATTTATCTATAAATCAGTTTGCAATTAAAATTTAAATTCCAATCTAAAAAATTGTACACATAAAATGACCAAAAAGTTAATTGAATAATTTGGTAAAAAGATATTAATAGACATAAATTTATAAAGGATATACTTAAAAATAAAATAAAAAAATGATTTTTTTGTATATATATATTGTAATTTATTGCTTATACATTATTATTCTTAACTGCAAAACAATGATTTTTAATTTTTTCATTATTAACTACAAAACATTTTTTAAATTTTCTAATTAATTTTGTTATAAAATAAGCAAAAACTTACATTTATACAAATATTTAATTTGTCTAAAAAATTAAAAAGAAATCAAAAAAAAAGTTGAAAAAAAAGATATAAATTTAAATTTAAGAAATAATGAAGTATTATAAATTATTAATTTACTTAATATTATATTTATTAATTAATAAAATTTAAAGGAATATTTAGATAATATAAATAAAATTAATGTTTGGTAGTTTTATTTTATTTTCTTTTAATAATTTGTTTTTTAAAAAAATAAGTTTGCGCTTATATCTATTAGAATTGACAGTTATTAAGAAATGGAATATATTCAGATCGATGTAGGTAGATTCAAAATAAGAGTGTAGACATATCAGTACTATAGAGTTAGAACTATTAGAGTTAAAAGAATATGGCAATACAGTACTACCAGATGTCGTAACAGCGTTACTTACCGTAAATAGTATCATTTACCATAATTATCGTAATTTGTCATAACTATTATCGTAACTATTTGCTATTTGACTGTAATTAACCATAAACTGCGGATAGATTCTATAAAAAATTAGTATAACAGTAAGTATGTGAATTATTATAAGAAGATCAATAGAAAAAAAATATTCAAATTTTTTCAAACTTATTCAACCCGTTTAAATATAAAATAAAAATATAAAATTTTTTTAAATTTGTATTTTTTTTTAATAACGTGTTTTTTATTTGTCATGTTCAAATTAACTATGGAGGAAAATAATAAGCATGTTAATAATACTGAAAATACATTGAAATGACAAAAAACAAACAAAAAGGGTGATCCTAAAAGAGATGAAGTATAGAAATATTTTATCATAGGCAATGAAAAAAATGATAGACACTATCCTGCTACTTGTTATCATTGTGAAAAGAAATGGCAAAAGGGTAAATTGAGAACTTTAAAGCTCACATTTCTAATAAATGTTTGTAATATCCTAAAGATATTAGTAAATTTTGGCAAAATAAACTTTCTACTAAATTAACAAATTATACCTGTAAACAAAAAATCATAATTCAACCACTTTTAAAATAATATCAAATAACTTACCACTTTGGCTCAGATAAACCTTTACCACTAGCTATGACTGAGCAAATTAACCGATCATTACTGAAAGCATGAGTAATAGCAGAAATTCCTTTGAAGTAATCGATAACCCTTTTATTCGTGATCTATTTCAAGAACTTAATCTAAGATATATTCCTCCATTGAGAACAACATTATCTGAACAATTATTAGATCAAGAAGTCACTCGAGTTTCTCTGAATATTGAAAAAGAATTGAAATTCTTAGACCATCTAATATTAAGTAAATATCTGAGTTTTAATTTTAAAAAATTTGTATTTTTTTATTAAAAATTATATTGTATATATTATTATTAGTGTTAAATAATTTTTATATATAATTTTATTTATTTTTTTATTAATAAATTATTTTATATTTAATAAATTTTAATATTTAATTGATAAATATATATTATAATATTTATTATACAATTTTACTAGCATTAGATGGGTAGACATCAAAGAAAAATGATTCATTATATAATTATATTATATCAATACCTGCACAAAAAGAATATTTGA
Organism: Funneliformis mosseae; assembly: GCA_910592005.1. NCBI lineage: Eukaryota > Fungi > Glomeromycota > Glomeromycetes > Glomerales > Glomeraceae > Funneliformis > Funneliformis mosseae. The sequence goes on from CAJVPP010001850.1 coordinate 5,401, forward strand.
TTGTCTTAAGGAATTATTCAGCAGAATTTCATACTGGTTTAATGCTTGCTAATGAAATTTCAGATATTATAGAATAAGTTAGTTCAAAAAAATTTGCAGTTATCATTACTGATGCTGCATCAGCATGTTATGTAGCACAAAAAATAGAGGAAATGTATTCTCATATTTGGAATATTAGATGCGTTGCATATACTATTAATTTAATAGTAGCAGATCTTGTAAAACTTGATGAGATTCAAAAATTTATAGCGAATTGTAGTAAAATTACAAAATTTTTTCATAAATCTCATCAGGCTTATTCTATATTATGTCAAAGTTTAGCTCAAATGATGATTAAATCTGAAAGATTGCATACATGGATAAAACTAGATAGAGATCATTGTTTATAATGACAGATTCTATTTTATAAGCACGTTCTATTTTTGATTGAATAAGTATATATACAGTGACTTCTAAAAGTAACGCATTACTATAATATTAATTATTAAATCATATGTTTAACAATCATATGAAATTGTATTAATACAATATTTTTTATATATAAATATACTATAAGATTAACATAATGCAGCAATTTTAATAATAATTAATAAACCCATTTTTTTAATCACATAATGTTTATTAAAACTTTGATACATTACTTTTAGCACTTTTATATGCATGATAAATATACATTTTTTTTAAAAAATAATTAATAAAATATTACTAAAAACTTTATTATATTGTTTTTTACTATCGTGTATAGCCACCTTTAGCTTTAATTACATCATTTATCCTTTCTGGCATTGACTCAATTAGTTTAGTATATATCTCTAATGTTTTTTCATTTCATATTTGAGAAACATGATCCCATAAAGAATCCTTCTCTCTAATTTTAATATTTAATCCTCTAAGTCAATGGTCAACATCATTCCAAAGATATTCAATAGGATTTAGATCTAGTGACTATGCTGATCATGATAAAATTTCCATATTATTGTTCTCAAACCACTTTTTGATAAGTATAGCAGTATATTTCGGATCATTGTCCTGTTGAAATACTATATTACTAATATCTAAATTATAATAATTCAAACTCTCCATAAAATCTTCATCCAAGATTTTACGATAAAGTTCTGCATCAAGTCCACCATCAATTTTACAAAGATAACCAACGCTTTGAGAAGTAAAGCACCCTCACATAAAAACACTATCATCACCAAATTTGACAGTAGATTTAACATGAGTATCTTTAAGAGGTTCTCCTTTTTTTCCAGCAATATTGATGGCCATCTGAACCAAATATTTGAAATTTTGATTCATCTGACCATACCACCTTGCTTCAATCATTTACTATTCAATTCTTATATCTTTTAGCAAATTTGAGACGTTTTTCATAATGTTTTTTGGATAGAAAAGGCTTCTTTCACTTTACCCTGACTACTAACCCATTTTTTCTTAATGCTCTCCTAACATTATTGGCGCTAACCTCAATTTTATCACTAGTTTTAAAGATTTTTGTAGCTGAATAGCATTTGAACATTCTCCATTTATTAGGCGTCATATAATGGTACATTCATTACAGTTATTTAACTTGCGTAAACAGCTTGAACGTTTCTTATTTTTGATTTTACCTATTTCTTAATATTTCTTTTTTAGTCTTACAATTGAAGAATGGCTACTACAACTAAGCTTAGCGGCAATTTCCCTTGCACTAAAGCCAGCTTCAAGTAATAAAATTACTTGTGTTCTTTATTCTATGGTTAGTTTAGGCTTAGAAATTTTTAAAAGATAAATAGTTTTTAAAAAGAATGTAAGTATAAAAGTATTTTTTATTATTATATTTATTATAAGTTACAAAGAAAAAAAATTTTTTTACAGAATTTTTTTTTTACAAAATGATAAAAGAAACACACTATAGTTTGGGAAAAATGATGACGTAGCACTAATTTTGTCATACAAAAAAAGTGGTAATATTTATTTATTTTAAAGATCTACATTTAGACTACTTTTTTAAAAATTATTGGATCAAACAAATTTGTTTTGATCAACAAATATGTGATTTAATAATTAATATTATAGTAGTGCGTTACTTTTGAAAGCCACTGTATATTTAATAAAATAAAATATTATTATTATTAAATTTTTAATTAATCATTACAAATATTTAGATAATTCTTGAGTATCAGGATATTATTTCTAATATAGAAGTGCGTAATTTGTTAGAAAATGAAGAATTTTTTATTACATGTCAGCATATTCGTTTAATTTGAGCTCTTATTAAAGAATGTATTAATATACTAGAATCAAATACCGCAACCTTAGCTGATTGCTTTATTCATATAATTAAGTTAGCAATAGCAATATATCGGTTACCTAATCTAAATCCATTCAAAATTCCAGCTATACATGTATTTAATGTCCGTTATATTAAATTTTAGCATACAGCATATTTACTTTATTATTTTATACATTTACAATTTAAAGGTTTGTATAATTTTATAATTTTTTTTTATATATTTAAATTTTATTATTAATATTAATTTACTTAAATAAGTCGTGGATTACGTAATGGGGGATTCAAAGATGCTGCTTTAATTGCAACAAAATTATGGCAAAGTCTTAGTTATGATAAGCAAGAAAGTTATGAATTAATTTCTCACTTGTGTCGATTTGAAGCTTATTTGGCACCTTATGATCTACCTTATATTGAAAATATGGATACTTCTGAATTATAGTGAGGTTCTATTAAACATAATTCTTATCATTTAGCTAAACTTGCACTTCAATTGTTTGGAATAATTCCTTTTCAGTCTAGTTGTGAGCAGAATTTTTCGATACTTAAATGGTTAATTGGTGATCAAAGAACTAGATTAACAGTACAAAAACTTGAAAATATGATCAAAATTAGATCATATTATTTAACTAATATCAAATCTGAACTTTTATATTATGGTAAGGAACTAACAAATAATGAATTAAAAGAAGCAGCAAATTATTCATCTATAGGAACAGTAATGACTTTAGAATCTGACGAGGAAGAATTGGTTAATGATTTTATTATTAATGATTCAAATGTTACATCTTCTAGAGATACTTTGGTTTTATAAGATATTATTGATCTCACTTTACCAATTTTTGATATTAATGATAAAGAATTACATAGCAAAGAAAAAGATCAAAATAATATAATTTTACCCTCCGATTTAGAATATAATCCAGAAGATTTGGTTAATTCTTTTCTTCAAGAAAATTTAAATTGATTTTTTAATGGTTATTATATGTAATTTTTTTTGGATTGCTTTTAATAAATTTTGAAATAAAAACGAAATTAACATATAAGTAATATGACGATATAACATATAGAATAGGCATATAGCATATAAAATTTTAAATGTATATGTTATAACCTTTTTATATCTTATTAATGTTATAACTAAAGTTATAACTCATATAAATGTTTGCACCCTTAATTTATATATCACTTCAAAGTTGTGAAATAACAAGAAGTCCATATTCTAAAAAATTTTATTGCTAAAATAGATGGTTTTCTCCTGCAGAAGTTATGCTTCAAGGTGTGGACTGATCTGGGAAATTTGGCACAACTAACTTAGAGAAGGGCCAGAAATGACGTAATTTCCTAAGGGGGGAGGGGTTCACCTAGGATGACATTACTATATGATTTCCTTATTTAAAAGTAATAAAATGATGACCGGGGGAGGGTCAAAATCCTTAAAATCAAAATGACGTAATTTCTGGCCCTCCCCTTACAATTATCGTCCAAATTTGAGAAATTTACAGTGCTTTGAAAGAATACAGAAGAGGCTAGAAAAATTTAATAGTATCGGTGTGGATAATAGTGTTAAACAATTGATACAACAGGTAAGTTTCTCCGCATTGTCATGATATAGTAATTGCGGTTAATAGTCACATAATATTGTGAACGAGATTTTCTAAAATTCATTTCGCCCATTTCAAGCTGTGATTTCATATATGCGGGGTATGTGTATCCATGAAATCACTTGTAGTAAATAACGATAAGCAAATCACTCAGTAAATAAATTAATTTTACAAGAAAAACTACTGTACATTCGTGAATCCCATAAGCAATAATAATGAGTGGAAATTATCAATGACTTGATGCAGAATCGTTAATACTGTAGTTCTATTATTTTTATTATCTATGTTGAAAGATTTATAATATTACGTAAGCTTTTTTACAAATATTTGGTGCGAATTTTTCTTGGGGATGTTTTAATTTCTCCGAAACAGCCTCCAACCTTAGAGTCTTCAAATTTTCTCTTTCCATTCCGGTGTGCCTGAGAATGAGCCAGTGCAACGCTATTGACATGTTCACGAATGTCTTTAAGGGTAGCCTTGAATTAAATAAACGTGCTAAATTTTGAGAGAATGTATAGTATAATAATGAATACATATAATAATTACCTCTATGTTTAACATAACAGCATAAAAAGCCTCCAAACAACCTATTGTCCCAGAAGTGTGTGGCATTTTTGTTCTGCAAAGCTTCCCGAATCTGCAAATATTTGTTGCTTTGCAGTCCATCCCGTAAACATCATGAGTCCACCCTAGGAGCAAAGTGAAAAATGTTAAACTCCACCTATCTTATTGCATTTTATAATAATTGCTTGCTTACCCCAAGATTGAGTCCCAAGCAAAAATGTTCGATGTAAAATATCATCTGAAGCATTTTGATTCGATTTAAAAAATGAATACAGAATGTCACGCATGGTTACACTTAAATCTATATGATCCTCGAAAATTTTTCGCCGATGTGCCGTTGGAAGTCCACCGCTTCTAAGACCAACTATGGCTTCTAATTTATCTAAGCTATTTTTAAGTATCCCTCTAAAGTCGCACTTTTGGCCAACTCTAGCGCGTAATATCACTGAGCGACCTTCGTTTCGACGTTGCGCAGACCCCCAACAACAGATTTCTCCTCTAGAATATAGAATAAAAACATATATGAATATAGTTGAATGTGAATATTTGATTCTCTTTTCGCAACCTACACATCTATTTTCACTTCGTCTTGATCCAAAAACCTCTTCATAAGCATATTGGGAAAAGAGTTATCGAAATCTGATTCCGAGACTAACAAATCGGTCCCTTTGAGATTTTCGATACTTTTAAAAATGGTCAAGATGAATTAATAAATAACAAAAGAAAATTTAACTAAAATCAACAAAAATGGACATCGACTTACTATGTTACAATGGCACGTTTCAGGGCAAAAATATTGGCTTTTTCTTCTGTGCTGAGTGTAATATTATATTTCTTTTCGATGACTTCCGGAAATAGTCTATCGATTTCCATTGTAGGGTCGTGATTGTTCTTAACAATCTGCAAATACATGATTCAATAAAGAAGAGATGTCATCGGATAAAATTTCAAATTACCTTTAAATACCTGATTTACTTCATCAAAAAAATGAATCACAATATCAGATATATCTGTTTGTGATAGTTTCACTTCTTGTTCAAAGTTGTTAACCATTTCTGTCCAATCTTCTGGTGAAAATAAAGCTTTGGTTTCGGGATGGGCGCCGGTGAGATCTAGAATGCCCCAACAAACGGGGCTACAAGTACCACGTAAACAACAATTATTAATATCGATAAAATACGATATGAACATAACTCACTTTAAACATTTTTGATTTTCTGGGACTGTTTTCTCATATTTCGACAAAACATTCAAAACATCTGTTCCACTGGACAAGAGCCAACGTCTAGTACGACTCTGAAATTCTAATCTATTTACATAGGTAACTTCAACAAAATCATTGTTATGATTATAATTATTTTCTGGATAATTCTCCATTGCAACATAATTAGCATTATTATTTGTAACATTGTCTTCATCTTTCACTTCATCTTCCTCTTCATCCTTCTCTTCATCCTTCTCTCCATCCTCCCCTTCATCTTCCCCTTCATCCTCCTCTTCATCTTCCTCTTCATCCTTCTCTCCATTCTCCTGAAAGTTTGATTGCGATGCCCCTGTAGAAGGGTCTGCCGAACGTAGAGAAGCAATCCTGTCGCAAGTCACTTGAACATTAACCTCCGATTTGTACATTTTCGTTTTGGTACTCAATATCTTTTCATTAACCTGTTCCTGTCTGTCCTCCAAATTTGAATTTATACTAGAGATGTTGTCTTTTCTTAATTGATTGATGAGCTTTCGATTATCTTGCTGATCCTAAAAATTATTGAAGTGATAAGCCCATTGTGAGATTTGTTTTCAAATTTTCTCAAAAATTACCTTCAAAACTTCAATTGTGTAGGCAGACGTGACATTCATGCGTGTTTCCGTGTTATATTCAAGTTCAATAATGAATTGCCTCACTTTGGCACTGGAGAAATATGTGTTAAAATTAGTTAAAATCCTCTCCACTTTTTTTTTTGCGTTGATGTGAACATTGCATTTTTCTAGATATCTCTGTAATACTGTGTATAAATCTTTTTTGAAATCATTAATTGTATCTAGAGATAATTTGGGTCGTGCAAATTCTAATATTCCGAGGATTGACCAATTTTTATTTAATGTTTTATCGAGATATTCCGTCACAATTGGTTCATACATCTATAAACAAACACAAATAATTAGTCGTCTATCCATTTGAAAACGTATTGACAGAATTGATTGACCTTATAAAACAATTTCCGTCGCGAGTTATTAGGTTTTTTACGATTTGAGAAATTGGTAGTTCAGTATATAGACGCGTTCTAAGCCACCTAAAAAATTACGTCACCTGATTATTATTTTTTAATACACGCATCAGATGCATTCACGAACCTCACAGTCGCGCGTATCCCTACTGTCGTTAGGCCATCCCGTCCTGCGTTCAGATGTTTGGAGGCAGTCTGCCGAGCTGTCCTTAATCATACGTATTAAGGCCCTAGTCCCTGCATGCTGTTTTTTCCAGGATGCGTTCACTATACCTACTGTCGTTAGGCCATCCCGTCCTACGTTCAGATGTTTGGAGGCAGTCTGCCGAGCTGTCCTTAATCATACGTATTAAGGCCCTAGTCTTTGCATGCTGTTTTCCAGTGTACAGTCGACTGTGAACGTTTTTCATTTATTGAAATAATCATCTTATACCATTTACTATGTATTATATAATTCTTTATTACAAACAAGACGTATCTTGATTCCATGTTTCATCAGTAAGATGCGGACCTTCGATTGATAGACATCTATTTAAGCCTCTACTGCTATGTTTTTATCTGGAAACTTAAGACAGAATTTGCGTCTAACACCTTGAGTCCCAGCATCATATTATTCCTTTGCTCTCTCTCATTTTCTACAGCTAATTTGTTTCTATCACTATCGCTAACTACAAGATTCTCTCTACACTCTTTTGCTACATTAAATTTCCGATATAAATTGTCCACTCATATCTACAGAATTTTCGTCTATCTATATCACTCCATACAGACTTTATAATAGGTTATTTCCCCACAAGAGAACTTCCCCGAGATTAATTTCGAATCTATAGGAAGAATTCTTGAGATTAGCAATGGGATAAAAATAAAAAATAAAAAAGGGTGAGTCATACTTACTGATATAATTCATTTTATCATAATAATATCCCACACCGCCTCATATTTTGATTTTTTATCCAGCAATTTTACTGCGCTGATACGTGGAGTCGACTAGATTAGATAATATTTTCGTGATACTGCATCAGACTTTACTTATTTCGCGCCTATTATACGCGTGATGATGGTCAGTTGATTTTCTCGGCAAAGATCAAAATGCCGATATATAACAAGAAGGGTAATATGCCCATTTTGTTTTGGAACATCTATAGAGTCGGGAAAATCGATTAACATCGTGATGACATGTTTCAAGAAGTTAGCTAAACCACTTATTTTATTATTACATTATTACTTTGCGAAAAATACGAGTTCTTTTAATTGTTAATATCAATGATTTTAATAATGGTAAGCTTGATTGGTTAGAATTTTTTGCATTCCTTGTGCAAAGCGGATCTATCAGGGACATCACCTTTTTATACAATTTGCAGGATCGATCTTGGAATACACTTTGGGAAAAATTACGTTAATAAGATTACATCATAAATATCTGATCAACGGCCTCTTCTTAATTTAACAATAAAGAATTTAACGCTATTCATGTGTAAAGATCATCAAGGAGCCTTTTTAATAATATACATTATAATTTTGAGAATATGTTCTCGTGATGCACGTGACGCATATACTAATAATGTTGTTGAGCATTTATTTATCAAGCTACAAAAAAAAATAATGCACATACTTTACACAATTGCATAACCCACTCCATGTGAAAAATTATAAAATGCCTGGTAAATTTGTGCCTTTGCTTTATTGATCGTATAAAAATACAGGTCATAGCTTGCTACATGATATTATTCAATTTCTTACCTAACTTTAGTCACAAGATCTAATGCTACGAAAGTTTTACACTACAAAATTTTTCCATCCGCACGTGACCTATAATTTAGCCAAATTTAGTTGGCCAAATTACCAAGTTTTAAATATTTTTAATATTATGTAAAAAATTTAAATATTCGCAAATGCAAATTTGAAAGATTTTCTTTGATCGCAGACTTCAAAAGTTAATTTGGTACTCACTACTACTCATGGCGTAGATGCTATCTGAAGTATACATATTAAAATGCCACTCCGTTCTTGTTGACATGATACCATAGAAATATCAAAATAATCGTTCCTGCACTTTCAAGTTGTGCCAGATTAGCAGAAATGCGCAGTAACAAAAATTATAGAAATTGTGCAGATCTTAACCAGTATTGTGAAATTTTATAAATAAATCTGCATTCTTAAGTCTTTTTTCCATTTGACTAACTTCATTAAAGATGTATTATTATTCACACATTTCAATCATTATTCTCTAAAGTAAAAAACAAAGCATTTTAAATACTTGCAGTAAAATCATTTTAATTGCTTTGATATTTGTTTTTAATCTAAAATTAAAAAAGAAATCAGAACTTTTTTAAATAATAATTAAAGATTCTAAGATTGATTTCATATATCTAGTAATAATTTTACTTCAAATAGTGATATAATTGTTAACTCTAATGATATTAATATGGTGCTTCATATGTATTTTAAGATATTTTTTTAAAGCATCTTGATATTCAATTATAGATAAAAAATGTATAACTAGTACGAAATCTTTAGCAATTTCTTTATAAGCTTATTGTAAAGACAATTAGCCTATTTTTAAATGTATCTTAAAATTAAATGATAGTTGCTAAATATATTAAAATAGCTTATATTTTAGAAATCATTAGTAAGTTCATTAACTGCAATAAGTTTTTGTAGCATTTAAGTATTTTTTGTTATTGGTTATTAATAAATCTATAAAATTTATAAATTACAGTAATTTTTCATTAATTAAAAATATAATATAAGTAAAATTTTCAATTATTAAGATTCAGAATTAATTAGTAAGTAAATGTTATTATTATTATTATAATCAATATTTATTGATAATAAAAGAGGAGTTTTGAAAGGAACTTTTAAAATGATTCTTGAGAAATTTCTTAAAGTAGATTTTGAGACAAAAGAAGCATTTTATAGATATTAATCTTTTGTAAATATAAATTTTTGATTCTGACAAATTAGTAGATTTTATGATTAAAATTATAAATATTATTTTTTTGAATAAGAGTAAATTATGATATCAATTTATATAAATAATAAAAATCTCCTTTGATTACATATTATTTGATAATATTTAAAAAAACTTATTTTCAGTATTTTAAAAAATCTTCTTATATAGTTATTCTGTTATAAGAAAAATAGTTTCTTTTTTAAAAAAGTTATGTAATGACCTTTTTTATGTAATTATATGTTTCTTTGATATGGTAACTTTTGCTAAAAAGATTAAATTTCAAAATTTTATAAAAATAATTAAATTTATAAAAATTATGATAGAATTGAAGAAAAAAAAATTTAAGATTTAAATAGTTGAAAAACTGTAAAATATGTAATTAATAATTAAATTAATAAAATACTTTACATAAATAATAATAATTTAAATTATAGAATCGTCAAATATTATTAGAATTAAAGATGGTTATTACAATTAAAAAAATAATGTAATTGAATTATAATTTGTGATACAATTAAATTTTCTTATGGTATAATTAAGTTATAACTCAATTAAAATCTAAAAATAATTATAGAGACTATCTTTAATAGAATCATCACCAAAAATCTTTAATTATTTATTAATTTATCTAATTATTTCTATAAATATGTTTTTGATTTGTTTAATTATTTCTAATTATTAGTTTAAAGTATTAGTATAAGATTATATAATACTATGCAAAGTAAAAAAATGTTCAGATGTCTGCTCACTCAATAATTGAGTTAATATTAATTAGCTTTTGCAATATTTTTTTTAGTTAAAATTGTTTTAAACTTAATAATGATCCTTGTTCTTTAGTAATATAATTAATTAATTATTAATACAAATAAAATTTTTAAATATAAATATAATCTAGTACAAAAAGATTTGTATAGCAAAAAAAAATTTTAATTTTGTCTACATATAAAAATTCTTAAATTTTAATAATGTATTTATAAATTTTTTATATAATATAAAATATACTTCAATCTATCTTTTTATATAGTTTTTTTTAACTTTTATATTTTTTATATAAAATTTAATAAGCAAACCTTTTGAATTTTTTTAAAAAAAAATAAATATATTTTTTATTAAGAAAATAAATTTTGATATTTTTTATAATATATGCATTTTATGAGTTTATATTATATAAGTACATAGTTTTATATATAATAATACAATAAATATATATTTTAAATTTTAATTAAATTAAATTAATAGTTATTAAGAAATCAAGTTTTAAAGTTTAATAATTTATTTTTTTCACTATAAAAGATATATGTTTATATAATAAATTTTATAATAATCTATACAAACTAATTGAATCAATTCTAATAAAATTTAATTATTATATTTATATTTTCTTAATGAGACGATTTCAATAAGCCTAAAATCATAAAATTTTGATCATTGGCTGTGGAGAAATTGATTGTTGAAATTTGATATCATTTACACAAAAATATTTGTGTGATATTGATTTTTAATAATCAATTTCTCCACAGCTAATAATCAGAATTTTATGATTATAGGCTTATTATAATCATTTTATCAAGAAAAATTCGAATTTAAAATTAATTTTACCATTTTTATTAATTCAAACTAGCTCAAATAAAAAATTACTTTTAAATTTAATCTAATAATAAAAGTATGTAATTAACTAATAAAAATTTTTAATAATTATAAAAATTTTAACAGTAATATATAATTTAATCTATATTAATATATATTAAATAAATAAAAAAATTTACTTTATAAAAAACTTTTCTATAGACAATTTTTTGAGATATAAATCTTTTTGTACTTTAAAACCTTATTAAAAAATTGCAAAATTCTAAAAAAAATAAAATTATATTAAAGCTTATAAAAATACAAAACTATATCAAAACCTTAAAAAAAATTAATAAAACTAAAGTTTAAATGTTTTATCAATTTCAAAATAAGTTTAGATAAGTAACCTTAATTCTACTTTTTTAGAATTATTTTAAACAAATTTTATTCTTATAAAAAACTCACAATTATCTATATATTTAAAATTCTTTTAGTTCTTTTTTTAATTATTCTAATTTTATATTCTTCTTTCTATTTTAAATTATCTTTTACTTATTTAATCCATTTTTAACTTTCCTTATATTTTTCCAATTTTTATTTTTATGAACTTCTGTCTAAAAGATTCATCTCTTTTTTGCAATTGAAGTGAAAAATGAGATTATTTTAGGAACATAAACTTAATAACTAAGCTTCTAAAAGTTCTCATAGACTGTGCAAGTAGCTATATTAAGACCTGAATAAATATTATTAAGAGTATCTGCAATTTTAAAGTTTACTACACTAGTACACAAATAAGTGAGCTAATTAAGATGACACTGCTTTTTTAGACTTAAAATCTTTAGACGTCTTAGATAATATCATTGTTTTAAATTTTTGGTTTTTTTAATTAAGATGATCACTGATACAGTATTCTTAGTAGAAACTTGGTAATTTTGTATAGTTCATTTACATTTTATATT
>CAJVPP010001851.1:0-17537 GCA_910592005.1 Funneliformis mosseae
AGTTCCAAGACGTGATAAATTGCTGAGTTGATTCAAGTATAACGGATACCTGTAGGACTTAGAGAAAATCCTAAGGTTGGAAACTCCGTGTAGAATCAACTGCCGCAGCCTTTCAACTTAGACGTTAAGATAAACGAAAACGAACCCGATGACATCATGAAATATCAGAAATGTAGTGCTCCTGTATCTGTAATCTATTTAGAAAAATACTTGAAGAAAACCCAAGAATTCTTTCTAAGAATAGATATATTTCAATATATGGAAATTTATATAAACATGATAAAGTCTATGGTCTTCCATCAAATTACACATATTATAGTGTATGTAACTCCTTAGTTTTTATACCTAAAAATGGTTTTAGTAGAGCTAATTATTATCAAGATAGTTACTTGAAAAGATGTATTTCTGGAAATACTATTTTGAATAAACATGCAAAAAGAAAAAAAATTCTTAAATTTATTAATAGAAGGAAATTTTATATCTGGCAATATAAACAATTCATATTACAAGAAAGACTAAAATTAATCACCTTCATCTAGAATTTTTCTCTTAATCTAATTCATACTCAGAAAAGGATAAGTTAGCATTGGTATCTTATGATCATAATAAAAATTTTACAGCTAGTTATAAAAATTATATACAATCTAAAGTAACTGTAGCAAAAAATACTATGCTAATTGCTCCAAATTTTAAGCCAGCTTGTATTTCACCTGCCAGACAAGAAATAATTTTATTAACTTCTTATTAATCATCAAATTGAAAAAGTAATACAAGTGAAATATTTATCTCGTCTCAGTATGCAAAACAAAATAACTTATTATCATCTATAAACTATCTTAATCAGCCTATAATAAAATTGAAAGATGTGACAAAAATCATGTTCATTTAACTAACTTATTCTGAAAAATATATTAATTATAAATTATTGCTTTCAATCAAAAATTAATATCACTTAGCCAAAAATGCAATGTATAATATTCTTTATTTTTTGCGTTATATAATTTGCATGCATAATCATTTGGTAAAATTGTGAAATGTATTACCTGCTGGATAAAAAATGTGATCTGTATATTCTGGGTTAGATCCTTCAATATACTGTATAACTATTTTAATAAAGTATTTTTTGAGGAAGATTAATAAAGCGATCTTGAGGATTTTTGATTGTGAGATAATATAACTATTAGTTTGAGAATTTCTATGTAACAGTTATTTAGTGAGCCTATAGGAATTACAAAAAGAGGCCTGAGTCATTGGCAAAACAGGTTTGGAAGGTGGTAAGAATGATGGTATTTCTGATGATGTGAAATTTTTAGGTATAAAAAATGAATCAGAACAATCAGAATATATTTGTTATGGGGATGAGAGACGTTATTATCCAATAAGAAATAATTAGATGTATAAGAAAAAAGTCTAATTATGATAATGATCATCTTTTATAATATTCATACTTGTTAAGAAATTATTATATTAGCAAGGCTATATAGTTATTAGAAGTATATATTGGCTTAACATGTTAAAATAGCTACAGAATCCTAGATATTATAGTATTTATAAAAAGTATAATTTTGTATATTTTATCAGAATTTCAGAATATGAGACATATAAGATTAAATTATCAGAAATAAAACCTATATGTGATTCACTGTTAAAATATATATATCATATTTACAGAAAGGATATTATCGTGAATTTTATAGACTTAGATGATAATTATGAGTTTGTGTACTGAATTTTTTATATTAGACCTTAACTTAAATTCTGAATATTGTATTAATAAAATAATATATTATTTAGCCATGTGAAATACTTTAAAACTAATGTATATAAGCATGTACAAAATAAATTAGCATATTTTTAATCCTCATTAAAGTGTATATAATGTAATAGTGATACTTTACAAATCATCTGTGAAAATATACTTATATGATAAAATAATTTTACATATAAATCAATCTCCCAAAATATTTCAAATTTTTTTTTTACAATATTTAACGAAATAAGATTTAGCAGAATAACATTTACTGATATGAATATTTGCTCTAAAGGGACAGGCTCCCTGATACTACTAATTTCAAATAAATATATTTATATAATGTTGCTTGGATCTTAATATTAACTATTGAGCAGTCAAGTAAGCGAAAAAAGTCTGTATATGCATTATTCTAATGCCTTTTATAAATGTTGAAATCTTTAATGCACATTCTGCATATTTTTACTAACAAACATAAAATTTTAGTGCAAAATGCCTTGCATATTTTTTCTTATCTCTTCTTCAACATAAATATGAGTTTAAAAGGTATAAATGTGAGAAAATAGTGGCATTTAAAAAGACAGTATAGATAATTTTTAGTTTTTTATCATTTATTTTGCTGTTAACATTATCTCAGTATATTAGTATTATTTTATATTTTAAACCAACTATATAAATATGTCTATTATAATATATAATAAGATTTATGAATTCTTGATAACTGCTGAGAAATGTCAAATAAACATTATGTCTGTTATTTATTTTGAAATAAAAGAAAACTGCTAGGTTTCTCAAACTGAATTATTAAATGGAAACTTAATTTTATGTAAAATGTTTCTATTTTTTCTGCAATATCAGCCTCTCTATGTATTAGTATTATTTTATCTGAAGAAAGATTTATAAGCTATGATGAGACTGGGATATAATGAGGTGAAATTTAATTCCGTTACAGGACTTCTTGTTTTAATCCCCCTTTTAGGTAGAAAAACATAGACGTCAGGATATTTCTCTTTTTCTAAATCTTCAAAAACCCTTATACTAAATACCATATCTTGTTTAATGGTATATGTATTGAGAAGGTTTCATACCTTAATTTTATTTGTGCAATAATATAAGTTAAACAAAGATATATGAGAGATAAAAGCAATTTCTCTATAATCATTAATTATACTTAGCTTTACTATAAGCTTTTAGTAACATAATGTATCTATAATACAATAATTAGCTACTTCATACATTTTTCTTACAGTTGATGAAAAAGAGTTTTTTTCGCCTCTGAATAAATTCTTTACATTTCATTATATGAGTCTGTTTTAGCATCAAGATTACACTTTTTTAAAAAGAATTTGAGTGAAACTTTCTTTTCTACTTCAGCCTTAGGAAAATGTTTTATGAGACATACTCAAATATCAATTGATATGCATCCTGGCAGTTTAATAAAACTAGAATAAAAATCATCTTCTACAGTAATTTTAATTTTAATTGAACCTTCTAATATTCTTTCTCTTCCTCTATTTCTTCATCCAATCCCCATATGGTCTCTTCTTCATTAGAATTTCTTTCTTACCTTTCTTATTGAAATCATTTTCAGATTTTGCTCTTATCTTTCCACAATATTTTCATTTTATAATTTTTTTCTTTGTTTCAAATTTTCTTGTCATTTGCTTTCACATCCATTTAAATATGTTGAGATGATATGCTCTTTTCATAATTAAATGCCAATCATAGTCAGAATCATTAAATCCAACTTAGATATCAGATGTAAATACTCGCCAGTAGAGGGCAAATGCTTTCAGCAGATTTTTTTGGTATTCATATATGATTGTGATCTAACATGAGTCTGATTTTGTCACAACATCGACAAGATATATTTACGTTAGTAGCTTTGGATCATTTTTCTAATGCAATATTATGCAAATTATAAAAATATTATGATTCAGATCAAGAACTTCAGCAAATTCATCTAACTCTTATGATTGCATCTCTATATTCTATGTGAGGATAAGAGTATAATTCTATAAGAGAGCTGAAATAGGAAATTGATCACTTATTATTTTAAAATTTCTCTAGCGAACAGAAATCTTTTATAGATATATAGAATTTGTGTAAACAAAGTAGACTAGTCTACTTACTTTTCTTGCGTATATATTTGTTTAATGTAGATCATCTAGAGAGTTGAATTTTATTTTCTCAAGTCACCTTTCAGTAGAATAAGTAGAGTTCCGAAAATGACTCGCATAAACTCGCATATTTGACTCACATGATTGTGCATAATTATAAATTTTAGTTACATATAATAAATAAGTACTTTAAATTAAAGGTATGTAGGATAATTTGACTTGAAACTCAACTCGACTTGACTCATTAGGAACATTAGGAATAAGTATAAATCATCTGAAGTAGTTTCAAAATTATTTTCTTAGATAGTTTGAATGGTTTTCTTTCTTCTTCCAGTACCATTTGTATAAATTCGTAAATATATTTTTTTTCTATATAGTATTCATGAAAAGGAAATACTTTAATGTGCTCTATTTTATATGATTTTACAATGCTAGAGAGAACTTTGCTCACTTTTTCTTTGCATTTATCTAGAGTCTCTCTGTCTAGTATGAGAATATCAAAGAAAACCTAAATTCTTATAAGAGTTACTAGTATCTTTTAGCCATTAATAAGGTGATCATAAAGATGTAATATATAGTGGTATATTCTTTTTATCTTTTCTGATGATCCTTTACTATTAATAGTCATAAATGAAATTTTTTGGCAACTAGATAGAGTATCATTAAGAATTGCAGTTAATCTCTTATCATTTTCTGCAACTATATCATCTAGAGTTGAGATACTCAACAAGTATTTTTCACCAGAATAGCAAATTATTTAGCCTTTCATTTATCTTTTTCATTTAGAGACTAAAAAAGGATAAGCGCATCGAGAAATTCTGAAAGTTCTAAATATTCAATCATTTTTAGATAACTTTTAAAAAGTGTACTATATCCTAAACTTGTAATATACTATCTTAGAAATAAGTTTAAATAAAAAATATTATAAAAATTTAGTTATTAAGATGTTTCGCAAGAGATACCAAATGAGAGGTGAATTTATCTACCAATATCTTTCTAACGAAGGGAATGTATATGAACAGGTTGTGATCAGTAAGAAGAATGCAAAATCTATTGGAAAAGATATCAGTGAAATCCTTACAAAGCAGTGTGAACCTATCACGTTAAAGTACAGAATATATAATTTACATATAAATAAGTATCATTTGAAAACATATTATCATAAGAAGAAGCTAAATGCTTTAGAAATTTTGCCTTAGAAAATTTTTGACTTTCAGAGGCAGAAACGAAATAGCAAATTAATTTATTAAGATTCTATAATAGTTTCTTAAATGGTCTATTCTAGATGTCTTAGATGATCTAAAAAAAATCAGACTTCTTTACTTTTTATTTTTTTTTTATCTATAGGTATAATAAAAATATAGTATATATATAGTATATATATACTGAAAAGATATTATAGAAAAAAATTCATTTTTTTTTTCTAGAACTTTATTTTACTAGGACATCTAAGGCATTTAGAAAAGGTAATATAGAATAAGATAAAATAAAAAAAAATACTTTTTCCTATAACAAACTCTGCTCTAGAAAGTGATCCAGTAAATTTTCTATTCTAAAAGACTTAAAAATAGCATATATATATCACACAAATAGTATATATATGTATCATAAGATAAGTTTCAAATTTATTTTCTAGAATATTATTTTACTAAGAACATTAGTGATATAAGAAAAAAAGCTTGTGACAGAACTAGTGAAAGAACTAGTAATACAGACAATAGGCTCTCTAGGAATTCTAGGCTAAAAGAAAGTTTTCTTGATAAGTGTTACTAATGTTACTACTGTTACTGAAAAAATTTGAGTTTCTTAACTTTTTTTTTTATTTTTTTAGTATACATACATCACACATATATCATAAATTCATCATATTATATTCCATATAAACTATAGAGATAATATAGAAAATTTTTGATTTTTTTTTCTAAAAATTACTACTTTTTACTAGTAACACTAGTGACACTAATCAAGAAAGAAATAAAATAGCCTAATAATTTCAGGAAAGATAACAAATATATTACTAGTTTTATCATCAGTTAGTATTCAGAATTAGTAATATTAGTGATACTAATCAAAAAAGAAATAAAATAGTCTAATGCACAATTTTTTATATTTTGCATTTCAAATTCTCTGATCTGTGAGTCAGTAAAAGTTACATAACTGGCACAATAAGATGTAGTATAAAATCGACCAATATTATTTCACAATTTTAACCAGCATATAAATTTGACCAGATCTTTAAACATAATAATTCAACATCTAAATTAGTATACAAGTAGTCTGAAATTAGCAAATTAATAGAATCTCTCTAGCTTCCCATCAGTTCTCTAATAGTTCTATGATAGTTTTATAATACTACCACAGTACTATTAAGTCACCATTATAGTGTCAAGCTGGATTCTCAAATCACATATCCAAAAAATCAACCATAATTATAGTATAGTACTGGCTGAAATTAATTGCAAATTTACTGCATTATCTGACACAATATTTTTTTACTACAATTTGATATTTAATATACAATTAAACAAGTATAAAAGGTAAGCACCTTAATATAGAATCTAATACCTAATCAGATGTAGGAAACCAGTACCTTTATTATAGAATCAGATATTCAAAAAAGACTGGAAAGCCAGAACTAATAATATAGATTTTATTATGTAAACAGATTAGGAATAAGAAGGAAGCTGTCATTATTAAATCATAATATTACCATTAAATTAAAATACTACTAATCACTATTAGAATATAAAGTTACTACTATATTATATAGAAAATAGATAAAACAATGCTATAAACACAAAGGAGTTATCTTTATATAGGTTATAAAGTCATTATTAGAGTATGAATAATAGGTTATGAAGTTGTCACCAGATCATGAAATTAGATTATAATATCATTGTTATATTATGAAGTTATTATATTATGAAGTTACCAATAAACTATGAAGTTACTGATAGACTATAAAATTACTATTATATTATAAAGTTACTATTATATTATGAAGTCACTGGTAGACTACTAAATTACTATTATATTATAAAACTATCAGTAAACTATGAAATTGCCTTTATAACATGTTTTTATTATAAAAAGAAAAAAAAAATCAGAAAAATCGACTAAAATTCAATTTAATTTTCATCTAATTTGATGGTTGGAGGCATGTTTCTATTATAAAAAGCAAAAAAATCATAAAAATTACAAAAATTTAACTTAAGTTTCATCTGATTTGATAGTTAAAGCATGTTTCTATTATAAAAAGCAAAAAATATCAGAAAAATTGACTAAAATTCAACTTAAGATCTTTTTGTTCTTGAGACAATTATTTTAGGATTTTAGTGAAATGTAAAAAGAGAAAATTTGGAAATGATTAAAATTATTTTTTAAAAAGTTAAAAAATTAAGCTTATTTATATAAATATTTCTATATATTAGAAATAAACTCAAATAGTATATTAAATTAATATTATTTTAGCAAATTGATTTAATCTGAAAGTTCAGTTTATTGGAATAATAATACTATCATTTTTAAGAAATAATAAAATCATCATCCTTAAGGAATAATAATACCATCATATCTTAGGAACAATAAAACTATTATTCTTAAGAAACAATAATATCTATTATACTTAAGAAATAATACAATCATTCCAATCTAATGTCAATCAGTTATAAATAAGATAGGTTAAATTTTGATATATACCAATCAGCTATAAATAAGATAGGTCGAATTTTGGCTGATTCTTGGCTGATTTCTGATATATGCTATCAGCTAGGCTGATTTTTGATAATTTGCTAAATTTAGGCCAATTTTAGACTGATTTTAGACCAATTTTTATATGTCTGATTTATTTAATTTCAACTAGTAAAGGAAAAGAAGGAAGAAAGAAAAGGGAAAAATAAAATAATTTAAATTAAAAAATAAAATAAAAATAAAAATAAAAAGATCAAGAAAAGAGAAAAATAAAATGAATTAAATTAAAAAAAGAATAAAAACAAAAATAAAAAAATCAGGGAGGAGGAAAGGAAAGAAAAAAACAAAACAAATTAAATTAAAAAAATAAAAACAAAAATAAAAACAAAAAAATAAAAAAATTTAAAAAATAAAATTAAAAAAATTAAAAAACAAAAAGGAGGAAGAAAAGGAAAAATAAAATAAATTAAATTAAAAAAAATGAAAATGAAAATGAAAAAAATAATAAAAAAAAAATTAAAAAATAAAATTAAAAAAAATAAAAACAAAAAATAAAAAAATTGGAAAGGGAGAAAGAAAAAAAAATTAAGAATTGAAAAAAAAAGTAATTAAAATTTAAAAAGATAAAATTAAAAATCAAAAAGATAAAATTAAAAATCAAAATAAAAAATAATAAAAAAAGATCAGAGAGAAAGGGAAAAGAAAAAAAATAAAAATTAAGAATTAATTTTAAATCAACTCGAATCAACTCAAGTTTAAATCAAGTCAAGTTAAATATTTAACTTAATTTAAATTTGGTATGATTTACAAATCATCGAGTCAAAAAAATATAAACTCAACTTGATTTAAACTTGACTTAACTTATCTGACTCATAAGTTAATTTGACTCGTCTAAAACTTTATATAAGATAGTCTGAATTATTATATTTATCATATTTTGACACTATAAAATATATTATAATTGATCTAATACATTGCTTATTTTTAGGTATTATATAATAGATAGTAAAATAAATTTAAATTAATAAAGAAATTTTATCATCAAATTTTCTAAATAACATTTAAAAAAAATGAATAAGTTTTAAATTCTATTTAATTTCAGATAAAATTTATAAAGGAGAAAATTTTTCTAATTTTATAATTAATTAGTAATAAATATTTTTTACTATATATTACTTATTACTGTTTCATTTTAAAAATATCTTATAATTATAAATAAAAAGATTTTTATATATTTTATAAGGATTCATATAATTTTAATAAGCCAAATTGTAGAATCAGATCTATATATAAAGTACATTAAAGATTAATTGAGATGGTGAAATTAATTAAGAATAATTATAAGCATAACAAAATCATTAAATATTTATTTTTTTCTTTATTTATATGATTACTTAATAGATTATAGTCTATTATATATATTTTAATATTTTTCTTTTGAACATATAAATGAAATATTAGGTATTTTTTTTTAAAAATTTCTTAAATAAATTGACTTATTAATTATAAATATTTTTTAGATTTTTTACAAAATAGTAATAGAAAAATTAAAATTTAAACTAATGCATTAATTGATATTTGATATTCAAATTAATAATATTATAAGTTCTGATAGTATTAAGGTAAAAGTACTTAAATTACTAGACAATTAGCGTCTTTTAATTTTATTTCAGATATAAATAAATTTCTTTTAATAAAATCTACTAATTTTGAATAAAATCACAAAATATTAAGAAATCAAATATTACTGATATTGAAATATTTTTTGATAAATTCCTTAAACCATTATCTAATAATATAATTATTTTAAGTAAAATATTTAATTTGATGATTAAATATTATAAGGTAATTATAATATATTAGAATTTAAGAAGCCATTTAATAATCCAAAAGATGGTATAATAATTCAGATCAAAATAAATCAATTTAGAAGGTATTAAATTAGTTTTAAAATTTTTAGTTTATCAATGTCTTTGTAATATGTAAAAAATTTGTATATTTTGATCAAATTTATTATAAATGATAAAACTATTAATTGTTACCTAGGTCAAGTCTAATCTTATTCTACTTATAAAATCAATTTGCTATCTAGACTAACTGAATATTTTAATATATATTCACTAGTATAAATTTACAAGTTTTTTAAATATTTAATATTATTTTAATAAAGAAAAAATATGTAATATTAAAGTATAAGAATCTGATTTTATTTAGAAAGTCATAATTGTATAATACCAGTTTATCATATTTTGAATTAATTTATATTAATAAACTATTAAATTTCAGTCTAGTAAAATGCAAAAAAATATTTAGCTATTAATTCAATTAATAGAAAATACCATTTGTAAAAATAAATATTTTTAGTCTAAATTTATGATTTAAAATATAAAATATCAGTTATATTTCTTTATATTTTAAATTTTTAATGTATATCAATTGAATATAAATTGGATATCAATTAGCTATAAATAAAAAAATCAAATTTTAGATGAATTCTTAATGTATGTTAATTGACTATACAGATTTTAATGATTTGCTGATTTTAGATCGATTTTAGACTAATTTTTTACAATTAAATTTATTTGATTTTGATTTATATGATATATTAAAAATTAGTATTTTTGTTAAATTAATAATATGATTGCAGGTAAATTTTATATTGATTTTTAGTAGATAATTCAATAATTCTATTTATTAATTTTCTAATTAAAAGTTAATAGTTGTAATATAATTAGTATATTAAGTTTAGGATAATTATAAATATTTTATCTTATAATCAATTTATTTTATTATTATAAATATAATAATATTTCTTTTAAAAAACACTTGCTTTTTCTTAATTTCATAATTTTTAGTTTATTATTTATAATTTTTAAATAAAATTTAAATATAACAAACTATTTAAATATTTTTTTTTATTATTATTAATATTTATAAATACATTTAATTTAAATTGTATTATTAAAAGTTCTTTACTATTTAATTAAAAGATAATTCATAAAAATTTTAATAAAATATGTATAAATTAAAAAAATATCAGTTTTAATATTTTAAGTAGAAAATTTTTAAAAAAAATTTAAAAATCAATTTTCATTTATTAATAATAATAATAATTTTTTTTGATTTTATATAAATTTTATAAATTTTTTATTAAAAAATAAAAAAAAAAATAATATTTTTGAGATTGTCTAACAGGTAAATTTGTCTGTAAACTTAAAAAAAAGTGGTAATTTCAAAATAAAATAAATATTAAATATTATTTTAATAATATAATACTGTAAAATACTAACTAATCTATCCTTCTTATGTAAAATACCCTTAAGGTTTTAGACTAAAATTTGTAAAAATCTACATAGTATATATAAGCGATTTTTTTTTTAATGTAATTAATAAATTTTAATAAAAATATATATAAAACAAATTAAAAATAAATTATTTTATTTAAATTTCATTATTTAAAATAAATTAAAAATCTTTCAAATTATTGTATTCAATTTTATTATCATGATTGCTTTTATTACTTCATTATTACTATTTTTATTTGATTCATTTTCTTTGTCTTCATCTGTTATAAGATCATCATAATTAAAATCATATTATCTTCTATACTATCAGTTTTAACTGAAATACTATAACATTTAAATGATTTATAAATCAAATTTAAATTGATATTTTTTTATACAGTTTTTACCTATTATTACTGTAGAATTCTTCAACTTGAGATGGTCACGTTATCAAGTCTCTACTCAAAATTTCTAATTGCAATTTACTGCAGTTAAGACGTTAAGGTCTATCTAACTTTTAACTTTACTAAATTTACACGTTAGATTTAAACAAATCTATCAAGTATGAAGACTTGAAAAACAAGATTATGAACAATTTTAATTAAAGAATTCAGATGATGAACTCAATTACAAATAATGTGTAGGATCACGTCAGACTATATGAAGACACAAAGAGGTAAAAAGATATAAGTTTTAATTAATTCCTTTATTAATACTGAAACTCGTACTTACAAACTTGCAAAAGAGTTACTTCAATTTGCAAAAGAGTTTATTTACAACATAAGCAAAAAGTCTATCTATTTATACAAATTTTTTTATCATGGCTAATTAATTATTATGCTATAAACTAACTAATTTAGTAAATAAAATATAAGTAAAATAAATATATTAAAAATACGTAAAATAATAAAAATATAAGATAAAATAAAAATAATAATAAAATTTAGAATATTAAAAATACGTATAACACTAAATATTCTTAAATTTCTTTTAATTAGTAAAATTAGGATTATCATCCATATTTGGAAGATCTTTAGAATTACATAGATCTTTCGTATTTTCAGAATTCGCAGAATTTTCAATATTTTCAGAATTTTAGATTAAGAGATCATTATACTACGTCATTCACGTGACTTTATTATAACTAGTTAATTGCTTCGTTAATACTATAAAGATACTCTGCCTAGCTGAAGTTAATTATAAATCTTATTTATTATCCACTCATTATAAAGTTCACAAATCTATTAAAAAAAAATAATTTAATTTATATTATAATAAATATAATAAATGATAATAACTAATACTTATATTGAATTTAAAAAATTTATTAATTGCTATATTAAGAGATTATAATTTAAATATTAATTCTTTAGAAATTACTACTATATTTATATGAAACTCATCTAAATTTTATTTAATAAAATTAATTAAATGATTACAAAAATAATCTAAAATAAGAAGAGATCTTGAATTTATTAATTGTTTAAAAGAACTTTTAGACTAAATATTATTAATTTACTAAATCATTTTTTTTATTTACCTAAATTTTTTCATTAATTTTAATAAATATACTACCTGAAACCTTTTTTTTAAATTTATTTTTTCAATTTAAAAATAATAATAGAAGATAATTTTGATTTATCAACTATACAACTTAATATAATTATAAATGTAGTTCTTTCATATCCTGTAGTTTTAATACTAATTATATTAGAATTATATTTTTTTAAAGTATAAGAATTAGGTAAATAGAAGTTTTATCTATATTTGCAATAAATTGAAAAGGATAATCATATTATAAAAAACAAAGCTTAAAAACTCTATTATTTTTCAAGTAAATCCTTTAATAAGTATTAAATTACGATTATTTTTTATTTATTTGAAAGATTATGATAAATTATAAAATAATCTATCTACTTTTTGTAATTTAAATGAAAAAATTATAGAATATATTTTCTGAAAATTTTCAGTTTATAAAAGTTCTTTGGCTTTTTTCATTGATATATTTCTAGTAATTAGTAAACTTTATATATGATAATTAGTAATCTATTCTACTAAATCTTATTCTAATTTTAAAAAAAAATAATTGTCTATTACTATATAACTTTAATAAATAAGATACTAAAATTTTTAGCTGGTCCTTTTTTTTCCTCTAATCCTGAATTTGATTTGACTCTAAATCAAAATATCTTACTATTCTATAAATATTATTGAATGTTACAAATATTATAAACCATTAATTTTTCATATATATACCATTATCTTCTTTTTTTTAAAGTAACTCTAGAATATTTAAACTTTTAATTGCCTATAACAATCATTTTAAAAAATTGTAAAATATGATACAAGTAAAATGTAATATAAATATGTTAAATTTTATTATTATTACAATTTATATTGATCTACATATTATATATAATTACCTTTTTAAAAATCCCTTTTATTTAAATACCTTCCTAATTAAACTATCTAAATATTTTACAAATTTAAGGTAGATTTGTAAAAAATCTAGAGTAGATTAGTCAGTACTTTATAATAATTATATTTTTAATATATATTTTATTAATTTTATTAAAAGAAATTTAAGTTTATTAAGAAGTTTTTTAAATAATTCATTTCTTAATAAATTATAAAAATATAATAATTAAAATTATTATTTATAATAAATTTTATAATATTTTATTTTAATTAATATTACTAAAAATAAATATTAATAAGATTGTTAAAGATTAATAATAAAATTTTTAATATAAAATTTTTAGCTTTTTACAATCTAAAGGATAATAAAGATAAATAAAACTAAATTATTTTACTAAAATTTTAGTTTTTATTTTAAAATACATTTATAATTTTTTAATAATACAGTTAACTCTTTATAAATGCATCCCCTTGAAACCAGTTATAAGAGTGAATTTAGAAAGAATGTACATTTATAAAATAAGAAAATTATATAATTAATATTATATATTAACTAATATTTTATTAAAATTTAAAATTTTATAAAATAAAAATAATTATTCTTATAAATTAATTAGAAATTAAAAAAATTATTATTATTAAATTAAAATATAATCCAAATTATTGACCTATTATTACATTAAATTAATTTTTCTTTATTAATAAATTTTTCAAATTTTTCTTGTTAATTTTATTTATTCACTTGCAAGATTTTTTGTTTTTTTATTACTATCAATAAGGTTATTACTTCTTCTTATACTTTACTTTTACAAGAACTTTAACATTTTTTCATATTTTAATTTTACTTGCATTAGTTTCAAAATCTTTAAAATATGTATCTTTTAAATACCTTTTAACATGATCTTCCTAAAGAAAATAATTTATCATAATAACTGCCTAAAGATTCAGCCAAA
Source organism: Funneliformis mosseae (assembly GCA_910592005.1). NCBI lineage: Eukaryota > Fungi > Glomeromycota > Glomeromycetes > Glomerales > Glomeraceae > Funneliformis > Funneliformis mosseae. Next base: position 14,216 of record CAJVPP010001851.1, read on the forward strand.
AAGCTAAAGATAATAATATAGACAAATAGCATAAATATTTTATGATCAATTATTTTTTTTATAGTTAGATCCTTTTTTAAAGTAGATACGAAATTTGAAATTTGTGAAATAATACCTAATATTACTGAAAATAAACCTTTTGCCTTTTATGTATTTGTTCAAAATACTCATCTTCAATATTAAAATAAAGATATAAATATATTATCATTAATATGTTGTAAGAGTATTCTTCTTTCATCAACACAAAGCAGGATCTTAATGTTAGATTAAATATCAAAATTTTCTTTTAAATAGCCTGTATCAATACCAATATTTTCTAATTCTTGATTTTTAATAATTTCATAATGATTTGCAGCTTCTATTGCAGGTTTACAAATAGCTTTACTATTTACCTTTAAGATGTGTTTACAAAACTCACTTGGATTATTTTTAGTATCTATCAAAGAAATAACTTTTATTAAAAATTATTAAACTTTACTGGATCTTTAATAACTTTAAAACAATTGATGAATTTCTTTATATAAGTTGATAGGTGAAGAAAACAATTCAGATCTATACCTAAATTTAAGTATAAGGTATAAACCTTTCTTATATATTCTTTAATAAATCTCAATTTACTATAACCTAAGGATTATATAATAAAATATAAGGTATATATCTATCTTTATCTTTAGAACTTTTATCATAATGTAATATAATTATGAAAATTTCAAACATAATTTGAATCATCTTTAAATTCATAATTGAATGCAAGAAATACATATTCAAAATTAAGTACATCTTCATGAATGACCAATTTTGAAATTTTACTTGTGATTTCTGATAATAAATAATTATAGTTAAAAAATATTATTGTAAATAATCCAATTTTGATCATATATAATTCTTACCATTAATTATAATCTCTAATACATTTTTATTTATATTATTCAATTCAAAAATAGAAGTTTCTGAATTTAAATCTTTATTCTTCCTATGATAAAAAGTAATATTTTCTGATATATTAAACTAAAGTTTGATTAATATTTTCAGTTTCTTCATATTAAATATTCCTATATTATCTAATAATTATTGTCTGAAAAAGATAATTTCTATTTCAATATCTAAAACACTGAATTTTTCAGAAAAAAAAAAAAGTTTTATTTTAATACATATTTATACTAGCTTGTTATCTTAATATTTATATTACAAACTATTTTTCAGTTTCTTAGAAGAATTCATCTTTAGAAAAAGATACTTTCTACTAATATGAGCAAGAATAATAGAGTTTCTTATGATTAGTCATCAATTATCACTTTGATTTTTTAAAATTATTTTGTGATTGTTAATTTTGTTACAAGAATAAGTGATTATATACATTAATTTTATTATTACTAATTAGAGATTAGATAAATTTCTGCACATATATTATAATAATAAGTATTTATAAGGTATTATTGAAATTATTTTTATTTTAAAAAGAGTTATTCAAAGAAAAAAAATAATATCTTTTTTTATTATAACATATTTTAATATGAAGATTGATATCTTATATTATAACTAGAAAGAATAGTCAAAATTTTGACTTTAATCATGATAATAATAATGATAAAATAGTAACTAAAGTAAAAATAGTCATAATATAAGAGAAACTGTAAAGTATGTAATTATAGTAAAAATGGTAAAGGTAATAGTAGCTATCATTATAATAGATATAAATATGATTACTATCCCTTAAACTGTAAAGCAGGCAAATTTGCCTGCGAACATAAAAAAAAAGTATTAATTTTTTAATAAAAAATAAAATATTAATGTTAATAATATAATTATTATATAAAAAATATAGTTTAATATATATTTTATCAATTTTATTAGAAGAAATTTAAGTTTATTAAGAAGTTTTTTAAATAATTCAATATTTAAAATTAAGTTTTGAAAAATTTATTATAATAATTTTTTAAAAATTTTCTTAAAGTTCATATGTTTATAAACTAATTAAATCACTTTACTATTAATAAAAGTTATAAAATTTCTTAGTAAATTATAAAAACTAATTGTAATAATTAAAGTTATTCTTCATAATAAATTTTATAATATTTTATTATAATTAATATTACTAAAAGTAAATGTTAATAAGTTGTTCAAAGATCAATGATAAAATTTTTTAATTTATAATTATTTTAAAAATTACAAGTTTTTAGCTTATAAGTAATCTTAAATTTCTTATTATATAATTAAAAATATAATTTACTATATTATTATATATATTTATAAAATTAAATTAAAAAAAAAATTTTTTTAAAATTTTAATTTTTCATAAAAGTAAATCAGAAAGGAATTTATAATAAATAAGCAGGCAAATTTTCCTGTGAGCCTTTACAGTTTAAGAAATAATAATCTTTTTTTTAGAGGATTTTAAAAGTAATTTAATAAGATCATTAAATAATTTTAATGATAAAAATATAAACTTTGAATAGAATTCTTTATTAGATAATAATAATTAGATCAGTTAAAATAAATTCACTTAAATTTTATTTTACTTATTAAATTCAGTTTTATTTTTGTAGATATTTATAGATTCTAAAGAAGCATTATTAATAAGTTCTATCAGTAGGGCAATTTTGGGGGTTCTGGGGTCAAAATTACTAAAAAGGTATTCAGAAAGCTCCCAATCATATGCCCGAAGCTCTTCTAGTAATAAAAATCTATAATATAGAATTCAGATTTAAAAATCGCTCTGGCGTTCAATTTCGTTATAAGTCCTCCTTGTTATAAAATTTGAGCTTCGAAATCAAAAACTGATATAACCTTTCTAGCGCGATTTTAAACCCACCAAAGATATCAAAAAAAAATACCATTCTATTTGCCTTTGAGATGACGTGAGATTGGCAAGAACCAAAGGTTCAAAGTCAAACTCGTAGAGTCTCTGCAAACCTTCTATGTATATTAATATTTATGCTATACTGCTTGCCTTTGGGAGTAGACTCGATTATTGAGGAACGAAGTGACAAAATATTTGAGTCTACGACCTTGTCAAGCCAAAGATGTATACTAATTTTTGAGATATCTTAGAATTAATTCTAAAACTGATTCTTTGTCGTAATCAAAGGGTTAAATTTTGGTATCACGACCAAAGGGAGGGTACCAAAATTTTGTATGGGGTACCAAAATTTACGGGTAGGATACCAAAATGTTGAATGATAAGAAGTAAATCAAAAGGGTCATTGAACCTATTCTAGTATACAATTGATTTCTCGATATGTAGAAAATCATTCTAGAGCCAATTTTTCTAGAAAATACTAGGGTCAAAAAGTTATACGAAAAAAATAAGTCTCACCTCTGG
>CAJVPP010001852.1:0-17528 GCA_910592005.1 Funneliformis mosseae
TTTTCAGGATTTTAGTAGAATGTAAAAGAGAAAATTTGAAAATGATTGAAATTATTTTTTAAAAAGTTAAAAAATTAAGCTTATTTATATAAATATTTCTATATACCAAAAATAAACTTAAATAGTACATTAAATTAATATTATTTTAGCAAATCGGTTTAATGCAAAAGTTTAGTTCATTGGAATGATAAATATATTTTATCTAAGAAATGATAAAACTATCATCCCTAAGGAACAATAAAACTATCATTTCTAAGGAATAATAAAACTATCGTTCCTAAGGAATGATAATACTATCGTACCTTAAAAATGATAAATCATCATACTTAAGGTACGATAAATGCATCATTCCTTAGAAATAATAAAACAATCATCTTTAAGGAATGATAAAACCATCGTTCGTAAGGAATGATAATACCATCATACTTTAGAAATAATAAATCATTATACTTAAGGTATGATAAATACATCATTCCTTAGGAATGATAAACTATTGTACCTTAGATATAATAATATCATCATTTCTAAGGAATAATAATACTCTATTATTTCAATCAGAAGTCAATTGATTATAAATAAGATAGGTCAAATTTTGATATATACCAATCAGTTATAAGTATGCCAATCAGCTATAAATAAGATGAGTCAAATTTTGGCTGATTTTTAGTCGATTTCTGATGTATGCCAATCGGCTAGGCTGATTTTTAATAATTTACCGAATTTAGGCTGAATTTAGGCTAATTTTAGGTCAATTTTCACATGTCTGATTTTTTTGATTTCGACCAGTAAAAGTAATATATAATATATATTAAATTTATTAATTAAATATGTATTTAAATAAAAAATTTGAAATTTACTTATCTAAAACTAAAGTTATAGACAGTTAGATACTTATAATTACTACTATAACTGATACATAGAAAATCAAATATTATGTAATTCTGCTTAATAAAAATATACATTTATATATTTATTTTTATTAATTAATAAGATTTTAATATATTGCACTTTTTCTATATTGATATCTATTCTAGATTTGCAACCTTTTATATAAATATAATCCTAAATTATTAGTACTTAAATTTCAATATTAAACTAAATTATTTTTTATAATAAAATAAAGATATAATCTGAATTTGATAAATCTGAAGAACAATTTATTGAAAAGACAGATTGTAAACTGATTAAATTATCTGTCAAATAGATCAGATAGATGATAAAAACTAATTTTTTTTAAATTTTTTATTTTAAACTTAGTAATTAGCTATTATGTTTTAGAAATTTTAGAAAGTAATTTTATATTTAAAACTCTCAAACTTGAAAAATTCAGAATCTTGAAATTCTTAGAGTATTAATACTAAATATATATTTGTAAGATAGTTTGAAACCTCAAAAAATTAGAAATAATCAAAGATAAATTTATTTAATTTGTTAGTAATTTCTAAATATTATTATTTTTTAAAACAATTTTATATTACTTATCAAATTTAAAATTTAAAATTAAAGTAAATCCTAATGAAGTAGAATTTTATTATTTATTTTTTTATAATCTTTAAAAAAAATCATATTAAACTTATTTTTATAACAGTTTAGATTTTTAAAAACTTGAGTTAAAATCAGATTGTAGATAAATCTTATTAGTATTTTTTTATTATTTTTATTATTTTTATTTTATAAAAACTAATAGTAAACTTAGCTTATAAGATAGAAGAAAAAATTTATAAGTATTTTTATTATAATTATAAAAAAATATTATTATTAGCTTATTTTTGTAAATTAGTTTAAATTCTTGAAGTATTAAATTAGAAATAAGTTTTATAAAATTTTTTAGTATATTTTTAATTTTAAAATAAAAACTAATAAATTTATTATTAGATTAATTTAGAATTTATAAACCTTAGAATTTTAGATCAAAGATAAGTTTTGATAGAGTGTAATATTTTAATTATTTTTTTTTTTTATAATCAAAAAAAATACTAAAACTAAATTTACCTTTATAAAATAGTCTAGATTCTTGAATCTTAAATCAGGATAAAAAAAATTTTTTATAATTTTTTTTTTAATTTATAATAAAATTAACTTATATTTATTTTTTTTAATAGATTATTCTAGAACTTTAAAATTAAAATCTTAAATCAAAGATAATCTAATATAATTTTCTAATGTATAGGGGTGGTCAGTAGAAATAGAAAAAATTCAAATTTTTTATTAGTCCACTTTATTGATTATGGTTATGTGAACTAAATTAGTTAGTTTAATAACTCAAAATTTGTAGATTTCCTTCTTTTCTATTGATCATTTCTTATATAAATTTTTATTTAAAAAAAATTTATATATTAATACTTAGTATTTAACATCATTTTTTTTTTTAGTAACATTTAGAAATATTTCTAAAAACAATAATTAAAAAAAATCCTACTTTTATTATCCTCAAGTTTATAAAAGTAAATTTTAAAATATATATTAATTTTTTTAAATAAAAATAAAATAATGAATTATTCCATTAGAATTTATTTCTAATCTGATCTGATTTTAACTTAGTATTTCAAGGATCTGAACTTTTTATAAAAATAAATTTAGTGTTAGTTTTTTTTTTATGATTATAAAAATACAAAATAAACAAAATATTTTCACTCTATTAGAAGTTTTCTTTAATCTAAAGATTTCAAGTTTATAGATTCTGGATCAGTCTACAAAGGTAAGTAAATATTAGTTTTATTTTAAAAAAAATTAAAGAAAAAAAATACTAACAAAAATTTTGTTAAAACTTACCTCTGACTCAATGCCTCAAGGATTTGGATCAATTTATTAAAATAAGTAGTATATTATTAGTATTAATATTAATATTTTATATAAATTAATAAATTATTTTTTAAAGCTTACCTTCAATTCAACTTTAAGATTTCAAGGTTCAGGTTCGTTTTACAAGATAAATTCATAGTTTTTTTTTAAAAAAAATGTTAGTAATTTTAAATAAATAACAAAGAACTAACGCATTCTTCTATTGGGACTTATTCCAATCAAACTTTTTCAAGGTTGTAAGGTAATCCTAAAAAATAAAAACATACCTTTTAGAAGTCATTATCTTTCAACATTTCTTTTTCATTTATATTGACTTATATGGTTTCCAATTATTGCAAGATCATCTAAAGCTATATATGCAGATAGTTAAAAAAAGCTTTTGATTTTATCATTAAAGCTGCTATGTAACATGAATTTTTAAATATTTTCAAGGCTTTTTATTTTAATGTACAAAGTAGATTAAACCTGAGAAATATAACTGATAACAATCCTATTGTTATTAAGCATAAAGGGTGACCTCCAAAAGGTTAATAGCAGATGTTGAAAAAAGTTTACATAGGAAAAAGAGTATTAGAAGATAGTAGTAACGATATTGTAGTAAAAAGTTAGAGTGACTCACGTAATTTAGAAACTCAACAAATATTACAAAGGGTCATAAATGTGGAAAGTGTAATCAATATGGTCATTACGCGAAAATGTGTCAAAATATTGTTTAGGTGTCTATGTTAGTTTAGTGTTATTTTATTGGTTTAATTGATTTTTTAATAAAAATTCGCAGTTAATATTACATGACGCAAGATAATATCGAATCACGTGACCCGTTTATGTACACGTAGTGTACAATTAGAAATTGCCTTATAATAATTATAGATTAAAGAAATTTCAATTATAGAAAGAAGGAATCATTGATTTTTTTTTCATTAAAATAATTTCATCATCAAAAGAAACAGTTAAAAAAAAAAAAAAAAAAAAAAAACATAAAATTCATATTAATTAAAATAAATTGCTTATGTATAATCCTTCTTATTTCTTTAATTTTAATTTATAAATACATAATTTGGCTAAAATTCAGATTCTATCTACCTCGTATCAGAAATTAGTTTTTAAACTTTAATTAAAATAGTTACACAGAAATTGATCAATATGATCATTAAAGTTTTCGACAGGCATCGAAATGAATCGAAACCCGCCGAAACCATCGAAACTCCATCAAAAATCGAAGGTTCCGACTTTTGCCAAAATGGGATTTGGATTTGCCCCCAACCTTGATGATCATGACTGAATTTTGAATTCATATAAAATGGTATCTGAAATTGGAATTACAATGATTACTAATAACTTACCTAATAGACTATCATCAAATGTAATGACCAATGGAAGATCGTCGTCGATAAAATTAACATCAAGTTACGAAAAATAGTGAATCATATGATCCAAACCTTCAATTTTGATGTCTATATAAAATATAACCTTATTTTCTTAACAAAACATAAAAGAAAAAAAAAAAATGCTCGAACCGACTCTTTTAGTTTGTTATTTCGCCTTAGTATTTTTAAGTTGGTTTACTTATAAAACGTATATTTATCCAAATTTTATTTCTCCTTTGAGAAAAATTCCTGGCCCGTCTTCTGCTAGCCTTCTTTTTGGAAATCTTAAAAGTTTTTTCGTAGAAGAGGTTTTTTATGATTTTTATGATTACAAACTACTTTATTATCAACTACATTAAATTTTTTATTAATTTATTTTATTATATTTCTTAGTCCGGTGAAACACACACTAGATGGATAAAAGAATACGGAAATTTTGTTAAATATCACGGATTATTAAATCAACCAAATATTATAGTTACAGATGCAAAGTTAATTCAAGATATCGTTTTAAATAATGAGAAAGAATTTGTTAAATCTATGACTCTGAGGGGAGATTTTATGAAAATTCTTGGTAAAGGGCTCTCTGTTGTGGAAGGAGTAACGCATAAGAGACAGAGAAAAATGATGATCCCTGCTTTCACTTATAATAACATTAAAGTACGTAAGTCCATTGTAATTTGATGTGATAAAAATAAAATAATTAAATAAATATATAAATATATACTGTATATTTTCACAATTAGAATATGGTTCCAAAATTTATTCGCGTATCTTTGACATTAAAAAGCTTGATGGATGATGAAGTAAATAAAGAAGGATCAACAATTAACCTTACTCCTTACATCTCTAAAGCTACTTTAGATGCCATTGGCATAGTTGGTAAGGAAAAATTTTTTTTTTTTTTTTTTTTTTTTTTTTTTGTAAATATTAAGTTATAAACTACTTCTCAAAAATAATTTTTAGCATTTAATCACGAATTTAATTCATTAACGTCTCCGAGTGAATTAGCAGAAGCTTATAAATCTATCATGGAAATTGTATTAACTTTTTTATACGCTTTTATTAGTAATTTATCTACATATGCCCCATTTCTCAGAAAAATCCCACTAGAAATAAACAAAAAATATAATAATGCTTGTAAAGTTATTGAACGCGAATCGATAAAGTTGATTGAAGAAAAATACCATGATGACAGAAATAACAAATTAGTTGGAAATGATTTATTGTCTATATTGATTAAAATTAACAAGACTTTACCCGTTGAAGAAAAATTGACAGATGAAGAACTGAAATTTCAGGTGATTTAAAAATATTTCGTAAAAAAAATTTTGTGTCGTAATTTATTGAATTTTTTTTATTTATTTTTTTGGTTATTTAGATCATGACATTTTTATTGGCAGGACATGAAGCTACGACTAATGCAACAACTTGGGCTTTACATCTACTTGCAAAAAATCCAGATATGCAAGGTAAATTACGCGAAGAGTTGGTTGAAGCTTTTCCTGATAGATCAAAGTTTAATCCCACCTATGACGAAATTGATTCTTTGAAATACTTAAATTGTGTAATTAAAGAAACGTTAAGATTATATCCTGCAGGTAAAAATTTTTAACAAATTACAAATTACATAGTAACTTTAATTAACGACGATCAATTTTTATCTTAGCATCTTTTATTCAACGTTCTAATATCAAAGATATGTCGTTTGGCGAGCATTTTATTCCAAAAGTATGATAATATTTTAATGTTTTATTTGTTATTCATATATGTTAAGACAGTACTTTTCTAAAATAGTTTATTAAAAAATAATCCTTTAATTAATAGGGTACTATAATAGATATCTCGATTGCAACGCTTCATAAATTACCTTCAATTTGGGGACAAACGGCTGATGATTTCGACCCAAAAAGGTGGTTAAACCCTTCATTAATTAAGGATATTACAAATTACAATTATTTACCTTTCGGTGCCGGTATTAGATCTTGTATAGGTAACAAATTGGCTTTAATTAAGCTTAAAGTATTGTTAAGCATGCTAGTTAGAAATTTCACTTATCGACCCGTTGAAGGATTTCAAATTAAGAAATCTGTTTATCGATCTAGTAAAGTGAAACCATATCTTCAATTAATAGTTTCTAAAGTTGAAGCTTAATTCGTTTACGCTCTGAAAGTACGATAGACAAAATTCGAGTACTTCATTAATGAGTTACGTCAAATTAAATAAATATTAAATTAAATTCTTACTAAATCTTATATAAAGTAAGGAATTACGGTAAAATTCGATAAATCGAACGTTAAGTAATTATTTTCGATGATATACTTTGACTTGTATTTGTGATCAGATCATCTAATATGTCATCAGGCCGTCATGTTATTTAAGATTTTAAATAATTATTGAATATCAGAATTGGTTTAAAATAAACTTTTTCAAGTTTCAAAAAATTCGAAATTGTATAAGAAACAAAAATTTGGCATATCGTGATTGGTTAAAATTTTTTTTTATGTTTGATCAACCGTCTTGCATTCCGACAACTTTTGTTATAGTGTGGAAAATGTCCGGAAAATGTCAAAATCGTCCGGAAAGTGTACCAAAACATGGTAAATTCCGGATATCGCGTCGTGATGTCTTGATATGGTCCGGAATTTATACCGAAACATGGTGATTCCGGACATTATCTGGATACTACGGCAAATTCTGGACAAATTCCAGAATTTTTTTTTCATAGGGTTGAATTAGAAAATTAGAAATAAAGTGAATAGTTTTTCTATTTCAATGTGTCGGGTCATGTTCACAAATTCACATGCTGATTTATATAATCCCAAACTGTCATTTTCCTAGCTCTTGCGAAAGTTATTCTATTATAATAATCGATCGCCCCATTTATACAATTACAAATCGGTTCATGTAAACGTACTGTATTCAAAAGATCTCTAGCTTATAGTGAAACAACACACACAAAAAACAAATACAAATTATGCACAAATTATAGATATTGTAAACATTTTTTTAAAATCAATCATAACTTTAATATTTATTATATATGTATAACAATAAAAATAAATGATTAAACAAGGACAATTATACAACTCATATGACAAGACCAAAGAGTAGAAAAATAAAAAATAACTTATGTGCAACTGCAGCTAGAGTATTGCGATGATAGTAACTCCAAGAGGTACTCAGAAAGTGAGAATCGGATCCTGATCACGGAGTCGGTTGGATTGTTACGCAAGGGAAGGTACAAAGCCAATTCCTCCTCTAGAAAAAGCAGCCCCCTTACCAAAGAAACCACACCATGAATAGTTTACCAACAAACACTTCCGAATAAAATACTCTTGAAGCCCACATACTTGTGACTGCAATCAAGACTAGTACTTCACAAAGACTCTAGCCGCTCGCTCCTCCGGATGAAAATATATATATAAAAAAAAATAATAATAATAAAAATAATAATAAAATCATATTACGAAAATCAAATAAATATACCTTCTTGCCCACCCCTGTCCTGCTGCCGCCTTCGTTCAAGAGTCCCCTTCTACGTACTGCTCCTTCTGCGTTAACTCCTCGTTACCTATGATAGTTACGCGTTTAATAAAATAAAGAATATTAAAAGTTAATAAGGTTCTTTTCTAAAACACATTTTTTTTATATTTTGTTTAGTCTTGTAATATGAGTTGTCGCGTGAAAAAAAAAGTAAAAAAAAAGTAAAATATTTAGAAACACGTAATATATAGTAAAATGGGCAAATACATGTGATCAGACTATGCTTTACTACATACTATTTATTATTCACATTGAGAATTAGAATTGTCTTTGGAAATCATTTTTGTAAAAGAAAAAGAAAAAAAAATCTATCGACCATCCGTACCAAAATAAATATCACTTTTTTCACTACACGCGACTTTCTCACTCAAATGACACGGTCAAACTGAAAAAATTATGCGAGCAAGGTAAATATTGAAGTATCTTTATTACTTTCAAATTTTGAATTATAATAATTTTTTAGAAGTTAGACATTGCGAATTTTTAGCAAAAGAGAAATAACGAAAACATTACTTATAAGACGGTCAAGCAAGAAGTGGAGGATGATAACAAATGTAAAGGTTTAATCTTCTTAGGGTGTCCGGAATCTACAATGTGGTATTCTGCTGTGCACAACCGTAGATGTTAATTTAATTCCATTCCTTTATGATATCACCTAAAACGAGTCAGCTATGGATAAAAAAAACTTATGTTTTAAGAGAAGTCGAAATATTGTTTATAGTAAAGAAAGAATTTCAAAAGAAGTTATAGCAAGTAATTACAATACGCCTTCCCTAAATAAAGTTCATTAAATGATCCATTTTTACAAAGATGAGGACGATGATAGTGTCAAAATAATTCGTACTTTGCTTCAAAATGGGGATCTAGCAAATGATCAGTTACTAACGTGTCTGGCAATATCAAAAGGAATCGGTAAACTGAAAGTGAATCAAACAAACGAAAGTTCTCATTTATCGCCCTAAGATTGCTATTTGCAGAACATTCGAACAATCAAATTTTGGACGGAAACTTAGGTTATATGATATTAAAAGGTCTGAAAATTTAATATGTTTAGAAAACGTAACGATCTTATCACAATTATATTATGAATGGTATATTTAGTTTAGACAAACCTATATCGAATACGAATGTCAAGATAGTTTATGAGATGAATCAAGAACCTTGATTATTAAAACAAGTGAGTGCCATTATTTTTTTTTTAGTCCTCTCATCACAAAAAAAATTAATGAATATAAAATTGTTATGACATAATCCAGTTTGGTATCTTCATGGATTTCGCGATAAAGTTAGTTTTTCATTCACGAAATTTCTTATAATCACTTTTGGCAATTCATTATAGACCATACGATTGACTTATATGATTATGTCATGGCTCCAAATTTTAGTTGGAGAAATGCTGTTCAAATAGAATATTTTTGAGACAAACGAGAAATTCATTTCCGACAAAGGGTAATTTTTAAACGTGATACTTTTAGCACACGATTGTCAGAAATTAGTATTGATTTATTTTTTTATATGTTCTATATAATGTAGGCTTGCTCAGCCTACATCATTTATAACTTCAATATGATATATGCGGTGTATAGGATTATATGCATCGGAACAATAAAAAATTATATCAAAATTTTTTTTGTAACTGGGATTTTATTTTATTATATGTGTAGTCTTTTAACTAATCAATATTATTAATAGATCACGTGAAATGAACTTGAGAAAGTATACCCGAAACAAGCAAATTGCAACGCGTTTACAATTCATGATTCTGTAAATTTAAGTTATTTACAACGATAAAAGAAGTTATCAATAAAAAATCACAACAATCGCAAAGATAATTTGATTAAATGATCGAAACTTGTGTAGATTATTGAGTAAAAGAAATCATGATTCAAAAAAAAAAAAGAAATAGTAAGCATTTTCGGATCAACTATTAAAATATTTAAATTATGAATAAAGCGAATAATTAGTTAACGTTAATTAATTTATAAATAATGTTCTTCAACCAACCAAATCATTAAAAAAAATAAATAAATAAATAATATAAAATCAATCACCTTTGAACTTTAAATAAAAACATCTTTTCGGAATAAATAATGTAGACCAAAACTTTCAGAGAAGAAATCTTTGTAATTAATTGAGAAAAAAAAAATTTGTTTTTGGTGATCAGAATGTTTAGTTAAGAAGAAAGATATCGAAACTCGAGAACATTTCGAGTGGGTTTTTATAATTCCAGATTTAACTCGCACTTTTTACTTGATGACCGGTTACGGATTAGCCTGTGAGTATTTTACTAGAATTTACAGAAATTTACCCAAACACAAACCTACATTTACGGGATTGGCGCTAAAATTCACATTAAAAAAAAAATGCGTTAAATGTCATGTATCTTAAAATAGATCAATAGTTTGAGAAAAGTTTGTTAGAGTTTGGTTGTGCGTATCAATCACTTCATGAAAAAAAATTTTTTTCTTTATTTTTTAAATTAATAATCAAGGTTATTATTGTTCAATTTGTTTTAAAAGGAAGGAAAATAAATAGAAACACTAAAGAGAAACAAATCTCCGTAAAACATTTGCTTAAAAAGTACATGCAAGCAACGCAGCGCGCAGATCACATGTTTTTGGATAAATTAATAAGTTGAAAATCGGCAAATTCAGCACAATCTTTAAATTTCTAATCCAAGTAGAATAAATACCACTAACTTTGTTTTTAAAAACATGAATTCCAACCAATTTGAACAAACTAGGTACTATGAACAATGTGTAGTTGAGCAAGAGTACGATTTATGTCCCGATTGCGATCGACCAAAAACTTATAAATGGTGGTGTCGTGTTGTAACTGCAATTCGAAAATATTTCAACAAGATTTCAGTAACTGAACGAGCGGAAATGAACATATTGGTAAATTTATCCAGGATACTCAATTGAAAACAAGAAATTAATATGAAATATTAGAATGGATCCCTTATGATCGTTTAAGAAATATAAAATATCTTGCTAGGGGTGGTTTCAGCATCATTTATAAAGCTATTTGGTTGGATGGATCGATTTGGAAGTATAAGAAAGAGAAAAAAAATGTTTAAGGTACCTTGAAAATCTTAAAAATGAATCTCATAGTGACGCGGAAAAAGAGGGCGTCACTTCACCCATCAAGGATGATGAAAATTTCGGAATTTATGTGGCTCTCAAGAGTTTAAACGATTCTTCAAATATTTATCAAGATTTTTTGAACGAAGTAAGTTTTTTTTCAATTTACGTTTTATAATTACCTTTGGTAAATGGTACTTACCTATTTGATTAATTTTAGTGGAAAAATTATTTACAATTCATGTATTCGGTTAGTAATCATAATTCATCTTTCATGATTATTTATGGAATAACTCAAGATCCTAAAACGTTGAATTACATGATCGTATTAAAAGAAATGAAAGTTGGTAATTTAAGATCTAACCTCATGATAGAAAAATATAATCCGAACGATAAATATGGGAATCTATTTCACATTGCAACGTCACTTTCCGCTTTGCATGGATATAATTTATTTAATAGGATTTTCATAGTGACAACCTACTTTTGCAAGATCAGAATCATATTTTTGTAAGTGATTTGGGATTGAGCAAATCACCTGATTACCCGAATGATCCTAAGAATATCTATGGAGTACTTCTTTACATGGCACCAGAGATTTTGCTTGACAAGCCATATACCAAAGCTTCCGACATATATTCTTTTGGTATAATCATGTGGGAATTCACATCAGGGTTCCCGCTTTCAATGATATTGCTCATGATTTTCACCTAACTTTAGAGATCTGTCAAGGTCGAAGACCAAAAATAATTGAAAATACCAATCCTGACTATGTAGAGATAATGAAAAGTTGTTGGGAGTTTGATCCAAACAAACGACCTAGTGCTGATGATTTGGTACAAAAATTCAAATTATTAATTAAAACATATCCATATAGTAATCAAAGGGTACCTGTACCAGGTAATAAAGTTATACTTTATGAATCTTTTTTGAAAAAAAATCAATGCTAAAATTTTATATTCTTTTCGTAGAACATGAACATCATATTCAAAATCATTCATGCTATACAAGCAGACAATTTGAATATTCTGAGATTAAATGAAGTTTTAAGTCAGGAATCAAGTTCTAGAATTATCGATTATCAAGAAGGTGAAGATGATGATAACTTAATGATAAACGAAGAGTTTGAAGATGATGATGATAACTTAATGATAAACGGAGTTTGGTAAGATATTTTATATACATATTTGTCTTCATCTATTTAAATTTTTTTTATTTTTAACAATAGTATTTATATTGCATTTAATTTAGAGCATTTATGATCTAAAAAATTTAGATTCTTTCCATACTTTAAGATAAAATTTATATATTGCAATTTCACAACTTACTATTTTTACTGCGCCAAATAATTGATTTGTTCCGCAGTAAACGAACATCACATTTATTTTAAATATCCTCGACTATTTCTTCTTCCTCGCTAAAACAAGGAAAGTAATTAAATACTAGTTGAAAAACGAATCTTCTAGTTACAAAAATATCAATGATAAGAAATACCAAAATTTTTCATCATTGCTATCCCATTGTGAACTTTTCATATCTTTATCGTACTTGATGCTTTCATTGCTATCTTCATTTCCATTGTTATTGTTTTTCTTGAGGTTCAGAAATAGTTTTCGAAAATTTTGATGTCTTCCACCTCTGCCGATGTTGTTATGTCGCTATAATTAAAAAAAGTTTTAAGACAGCTTGATACAAAAATACGTAAATAAAATAAGAATCACAAAGCTAAACTAAATTGGTGGATACTAATTTGTACGTTCTGAAAATCTAATATACTAATTGTATTAGCTATTTAATCACTCAAAGATGTTTTAAAGCTTATTCTCTTCTTGAAACCTTTTGATTTTACATCGTAATCGGTAATTCGTTAAATATCCACTTCACATGGTTTGCAAGAAAAGGAAACCAAAAACTAACCTTTTTGGTAGCCCTTGGATCAACATTAATATGTTCAATCAACTTGTTACGAAGGTATTCGCTCTAAATAAATTAAAAAAATTTGTTGAAATCGAAATAGGTCAAAATTTTCATATTATTACTATTATTACATGGTGTTTATAAATTTACCTCTTCTAGAAGGGATGTATTTATGCAAATGAAAAAGTGATAAAAATATTAACTCGCGATTATAAAAAAAAAAGTTCTTTAAATCGCGGGTATTATAATTTAATTAAGTTTAAAAAAAAAGTTCAAAATTAATTTTTAATAAACATTAAACAAAAACAAAAATAAAAAATAAATTAATAAATTATTTATATTTAATATTTTTATTATAAAACTTTATTTTTATTTAAATTGTAAATAAAATGTAAAGAAATTTTATATTGGCATTTGGATATCCCAAAATGTGCATTTGGAACATACCGAAATGCGCATTTGAGATATCCAAAAAGTGCATTTTGGACATACCCAAAATGTTCATTTAGGATATTGTCTGAAATGTGTGTTTGGGATATTCCAATTGCGCATTTCAGACATTAATGCATTTGGGATACAACAGCTATATCGCGGTAAAACTGATAATAATTCATCACGTAAATCAATTTTTTTAAAAATACTATACAATTACAAGTTCGTGGTTTAATCTTTATAATAATTTGTTTATTAAATATTGTACATGAATAATTGTCAAACAATTTTACATTCTTTCATTTATTTTGTAACTAAATATATAATTCAACTTACACTCCATATATTTATATATATTACGATTATCGATTTAAATCGATTTTTGATCAATTATTAAACCTACCGAAAAAAATCATTTCCCTTGAATAACGATTACTTATTAGGCTGCATTTTATATTGTCACCAGTTAATTTGCAAGCACTCCGAGGTTCCTATTATATAGGCGTCACCTAGGGTGGATGTAACAAAAATATGGCTTGTGTTGAACTCAAAGTATAAAAAATTTGTTTGTGCGATTTTTGAGAATAATTTTTTTATAATAAATTTAACAACAATTTATAAATAATATTGGATCAATTTGTAAAGACATTTTTTCCAAATAAAAAATAAAACATAAAGGAGAAACCAAATTAATATAATTTATTGCATAAGTTTTAATATTCATTATCCCATTTAATTATAATATATTTTTAAGTATATCTTAATCAATATCTCATTTACAAAAATAAAATAATAATCAGTTGAAATTCTCATTAGGACAAAGTTAATGAACTAAATATCATTAATTTATAATCATTAATTATGATGATATTTTTGTTAAAGTTTTAGTTTAAGGAATGGGATTTAGGATGGGATGGGATTAAGACTTTATCCCATACCCATATAGTATGGGTAACAAGTATAGTAAGCGGACATTTTTCGGACACCTCGAATATATTTCAATTTACTTTTTTTTTCTTTGATGAAGTATTATACCTCCACTACATGATAATTTTGGCTCAGAACTCGATAAATTTTAGTCAGTTTGTCAAGGTGCCATGTTGCCAAGCTGAACTTTTTTTATTTATAATTTACACCAATATATTCCATCCTTTTTTCATATTGCGGATATGTTTCTTATTTTTTGTTTTTCTGATATTTTTCTTTATTTTATTTTTCTTTTGTTGTGCATTTTAATAAAATTAAATTTCGGAAGTGTAGGGCGCCGATGTTGAGCCATCACTTGATAACTTGATTTTAATAATTTACATCATAATTGTCTAATTTCTAATTACAATTATTTATAATATAAACGAAAGAATTAAAAAGGATAAGTTCACGAAAAATCATTTACTATGCTGCATAATGGAGAACGAAAATGCTGCGAAAAAAATAAAGGCTATATTTAAAATCTATCACTTATTTACTGTAATAATGCATTAAACAGAAGAAACTTTTCGCAATATTTTAGTAATGCACTTGAATTTGTCATTGATTCAACAATTTGATGAGGCATTAGAACAAGCGACTAGCGATTAGGGCAGAATTTCCACGACTTCCCCTGTGTAACTTTCAAAAAATTTCACGAAATGGCCGGCATCACGGCATTTGGCTGGAATTAATTGTGACGCATATGGAACGACACTGACATTTTTGAAGGTTACGCAGGGGAAATCGAATATTTCCACATGCTGCGCCACATAGATAATACATTCAATAGAGTTTTGAAACATATGATCATATTTTAGTTTCCCTGAAAAATATAAAAAACTTTACCTGCTATCTTTCTAAATTCTGAAGTGGAAGTGGTTCAGAAAATCGTCCAAAAAAAATTGTTGTCATACACTAAATTAATGTGGCTTATAAATTTGATTAAACGTTACATGATTTACCACTTGCATTTTTTTTTTTTTGCTTTTCTCTCAAGAATTTTAGTTCATTTCGCAATATACCAAAATTATTAAATTATGCAAACAGCGAACAATTCAAATGAGTGGATTAATTGGATTGAAGAATCTTTCTCAAGAAAAAGTATCAAATATTACGAATATAAACAATTTAGTAATTTTCAAAAGATAGGCGCAGGCAGCTTTGGAAAAAGTATATCATGCAAATTGGAAAAGTTCGAAGCAACATCTCGCTTTAAAATCATTTCATAACTTTAACGATGATACTGGCAAAGAACTTGTTCGTGAGGTAATTAATATACAATATGTATTTAATTTATTTTGGTCCATTAAGTTTATATATCAAGTTAAATTTATATTCATAATAATTTAGCTTGAACTTCAACGGGAAGTTGATTTTCATAACAATATCATCCGCTTTTGGGGATTACAATCTTAAATATTGAGATTAATTATAGTTTTATATTGACTTCTATATTTTATTTTTAACTAATTTATATAAAAAAAAAATAGAAAATCAAAATGAATTGAAAAATTATTGGTTAGTAATGGAATATGCTGATGGCGGTACGCTTAAAAACTATTTGAAGAATAATTTTGATAAGCTTACTTGGGGAGATAAATACAACTTGGCATTCCAGTTGGAATGTGCTGTATCGTGTGTATATGACGAAGGAATTGTACATCGTGATTTGGTAACCTTCAATTTTGTTTATTATGAAAATTTCTTTTTAGCAATTAACAAGATATATTTTTTTTCTTTATATGGATAGCATTCAGACAATATATTAATACATCAAGGCGTCATTAAACTAGCAGACTTTGGTTTATCAAAAAGAATTGAGGCGATAACTAATCGATCAAAAGTGTTTGGTGTAATTCCTTATATTGATCCAAGAAGTTTTCATAGGGAAAGAATAAATGACAATACATCGATGCAATATAAAAGAGTGACGTTTACAGTGTTGGCGTACTCTTATGGGAATTATCAAGTGGTCGTCCACCTTTTCATGTTAAAGGTGAAGAATATGGAATTTGTTTAGTTATAGAAATTTTAAGGACGTAGAGAAATGATCGTCCCTGATACACCTAAGAATATGTAAATATTTATACTGGTAAATATATTATCTAATTAAGAAACTAAATTTTATGTTTATGGTCATTAAATTTTTATATGATTTAGGGTGCTGGGATACTGAGCCAGACAATCGTCCGGAAATGAATCATGTAGTTGATCAATTTAATTCAATTATTACAAAATCAAACGTTAAAGAAAATAATATTGATGATGAAGCAAGCCTTCAATTATCACCAAAATATAGTTATTCGAGAAGTGTTAATGATTTTTCCAGTATTAATAATTCACTTGATCAGATGAGAATAGAAGAATTAGATGATACTATTGTTAGTATAACGATTACGGATCTTAATATTGACGATATATTATACGCCTCAGGAGGATTACAAAGATATCGAAAATTGACAGAACTTATTTACTCTTCTATATTTATAAGTGATTTACCAACTTTACCCAACTCGTTAACGATACTTATTTGTTCTGAAACTAAAATAACTCTCCTACCAACTTTACCCAACTCCTTAACGGAACTTTGTTGTTCTGATACACCAATAACAATCCTACCAACTTTGCCCAACTCCTTAACGGAACTTTATTGCTCTAATACTCCAATAACAATCCTACCAACTTTACCAGCTCCTTAACAATACTCTGTTGTCGTAATACTAAAATAACTATTCTACCAACCTTACCTAACTTCTTAACGGAATTTTATTGCTCTTATACTCCAATAACAATCCTACAAACTTTACCCAACTCCTTAACAATACTTCATTGCTCTTCTACTCAAATAACAAACCTACCAACCTTACCCAACTCTTTAACGAGACTTATTTGTTCTGAAACTAAAATAACTATCCTATCAACTTTACCAAACTCCTTAACGAATCTTTATTGCTCTTTTACTCCAATAACAAACCTACCAACTTTACCCAACTCGTTAACGAAACTCCAATGCTTTAATACTCAAATACAAACCTACCAACTTTACCCAGCTTTTTAAAGAAACTTAATTGCTCTGAAACTCAAATAACTTTCCTACCAACTTTACCTAACTCGTTAACGAGTCTTTTCTGTTACGATACTTTAATAACTAGTTTGCCGAATTTACCCAATTCCTTTACTTTAAAAAAACTCAACGCCTCATTAACTATCCTGCCAAATCGATCACTCCGATACTATTGCCTAAAATTTTAACCTTCTACATAACCTTTATTAACGTTCAAGTTTCTTTTGAGGTGTAAAGATATTAAAAGCTTTCACATAATTTAAAGATCTATAGACCCCCGCCAAAAGTTTCCGAACACCAAGTTTAAATGCAAATAAATACATCGTTATGTCACATGACCAAATGATA
>CAJVPP010001853.1:0-17512 GCA_910592005.1 Funneliformis mosseae
ATAGGTCTTCATTTGTTTGAAACTAGTTTATTTTTATTTTAACGAAATCTTTTGGACGAAGACACCTGAAACATTTCTTTCAGTAATTTGTATATATTTCTCGTTAATCGGTGGGCTACTGTTATTTGTTTTTATATAGTTATCTATATACATTTTAATATTTTATAAAATCCCTAAAGAAAATTGTAAAGTATATGACATAGCATATTTAGCCAATTTTGAAATTTTCGAATAACACGCGTAACGATTACGGATTAAAATTCTCGTGAAATTTTTTTTTGAAATCAAGCAAGCGTCTGTTCCTGATAAATCCTAAAAAGGAAATTTTCCTGCTATTTTAATTTTTAAGGAGTAACCTTTTATATAATACATTAATCGAACAATGCTAAAACCTAAATTAAATTATTATTTGTTTTTGCACGTATAATTTATTAGTCAATATTTATAATTCGAAAAACATTTAATTGTCTTGGGTTCATTTACATTTATTTGTTTTTATACTTTATTCCACCAGGATTTCAAAAACATACTTGCTATTAAGCTGGTTACACCAAATAAAACTTGTTTTACTGGACTCTTGTTGATTATTTAAAAAATATATCTTATTTAATGTTTAATAAGCTTCTTTTGTTTTTGACTAACATTTTTTTAAATAATAATCTGTGCACATCATCTCTTGTTTAAAAAGTACTTACAAACACTAAGACATCTAACTTCTCGATGGAGTTTGTGAAAGACTATGTTATGGTGGAAGTCGATTTTTCCCTTCAAAAAGTTCTTTGGAAAATGCCAATATTCTCGAAAAACCGGGAATATACAGTAGCAAACCTGTACAATACGGTTGGCAAAGTATGTATAATATGGTTTTTTTTTTCATATATTTATAGGAATAGAAACCATACAGGTATGGACAAGTTGTTACGAATAAACCATTCATGTATAGCTTTTAAGCATACATACCATACATACATTCAATAAAGAAACCGTACGGTACATAAATTGCTTAACCGTACTGTACAGCTTCGTGTAATACTCCATAAAAACAAGGTTAAATGTCAAATTAAATCACCTGATCATCCGGTAGATTTTTTCTTTAAAAAGAAAAAGAAAAAGAAAACTACGCCATAAATATCTTTACCTCTCCTAAAGATTTTCGATATTTTTATATAATTATATCCTAAACAAATAAATGAAATCAATATTTATTTTTGCAACAAATATAAAGACGAATGTTTGGGGTGGTATCATGAATTTATAAAATTATTAATTCAATTAAATAAAGTGACTCAGTCTGCGACTAATTGAGTCGATAACATTTTTAATTATAAAAAAGTTTGGTTGAATTTTTGTAGACTCGCTGAGATTAAGAACGTAGAAGGGAAAATCTTACAGTAATATTATCAACGTTTGCGTCAACTATGTCGATGATAAAATAGACGAATTATTTATTTGCAAAAATTCAAGACTAAAATTAATAAATTTGACCGAAATTTTTGTACTGCTAAATATCTGAATTCCGGTCAAATCATAATTCTTACCAGAATTAAATACTAACCGTAAAAAAAAATGATTGCCTTAACCGGTTCATAGCATTAAATCTTTTAATTTCATGCACATCATATTTTAACGAGCGTATTTAAATTAAGATTTTCGTGTTCGCACATTATTTACCATAATTATGATACTAATAATTTCACCACAAAAAATCATATGCCAAGGAATAACATAAATAACATAAAAGTGTGTTAAATTTACTTCCCAAATATGTAAACTGAAAACTTTTAAATAGGTAGAAGATTTCCAAAATCTTTATCATTATTTGTTCATAACCCGAAATTAAAGATCACCTGATCAACAACCCCCGATTCTTTTATCGGCAAAAAAGAAGACATTCTTAATTAAACAAAAGTAAGACATATTGGGAAATAGAGAAAACTTTATACATATACATAAATTGAAATTACAGTAAAGAAATTTTAATGATTTATATATATGTAATGAAGAATCAAAATGAGAAAATTGAGAAGCCTTCCTTTATATTCTTATTGCATATGGGTCTTATTTGTATGCGGAATAACTTATTTACGGTAGAAAATCAATCTTTTTTTTTGTTGATCCAATTGACAAACATTAATTTCCGATGGATCGTGGATAAACTATTTCACGTTTTAATATAAAATTTCTATGTAAGAAAACGATCGTTAATTTAATGATTAAATAAAGTAAAAAAACGAATTATAAAAAAAAATATGAATAATAGATAATAAAATATACAATGATAAGCTATTAGAGTAACTATACGAAAAAGTAAATATTTTGGCATTATTTGATAATGTGAAAAGTATGAATTGAGTCTATAAAGAATTTCTCTCAAAATTGCGTGTACATTTTAGATTTCGATTATAAACGACAGAATAATATTATTTTATGCTTTGAATGTTATCTATGGCATTTGACATTATGTAATATTAGAAATAAGGCTGTTGTTATCAATATTTAAAGAATGTTTACGTTTCTATAAATTTTAAAAGAATACAAATAAAAAATTTTTTTTCGAATTAGAAGAGAAACAAATCCTAAGTATATGAAAAGTATGATTTGACCGAACGACATTAGAAGATAAACTGCGGACTATAATAATATAAATTAATATTAACACACGGATTCTCATGTGTATTAACCTTCCTACCTGTATCATTTAGCTATTATTACCGAAATAAGGTTTAGTAGAAAGCATACCCGTTAAAAAATTGATCTAAAAATTGATTATTATTATTTATAATTTGCTGTGGAAGGTTTGCTATTCGATTTAACGTGTCATGGTTGTTGAATTGAACGCGACTCTGAAGATTTCTTCGACGTATTACTCTATTTATTCTTGTAATTTGTCTTCGTTGATTTTGTCTTCTTTGATACATTTCGTATATTATTAGTTATAAGGTAAAAAAAATTTTATGTGCAAGGAGAAAATATCCTTTAACGTATTATTTATATGAAATAAAATTCATATTTTGATGTAAATGTCTTATGTAACAACTTATTACTAATTATAATAATAATTTAATCTACAGGTAAGCTAAATTCAAAATTAAGGATTCCTTATAAAGAATTTATATAGAGATTACATTTAAAAAAAAAGATTGAATTTATAATCATAATAAGATTATATCGTTTTTTAAGTTAATTACCAATTACATGCTTAGATAAATAATTAAAAGTGATAACGGGTTCAACTAATTGTGTTAACAAAGAATTTCGTGGAATAAACGCGAATGAATTTTATTTAGTTAAATCTCACATCTTAATTTTTACTCGTTAATATTATGAGAAAAATTCTTTTTTCCCCAAAATGATTATTATTAAATATATTTGATCATTTCGAATGAAAATATATTATATTAGTAAGCGTCATATCTCTAATAAATAATGAAATTGTTAAAAGGATTGAATTTTTATTTTATTAAATACTAATCAAATATACAGTTTAACAGAAATCATAATTTATAATATATAATAAGATTTATAATGTGTTGTTAATAATTTTTGGAAAACAAATGATGATTTTATTTGTCAGTGTTAATAAAATGGAAGTATTTTATTAATAATGAAAACGAGAGAAACTTGGCGTTTAATTAATATTGTGCTACAGCAACATTTTCAAATTACACTGAGCAAGTCTCCGAAAATTTTCAGCGGATAAATTTGTAAGAAATATATATATATACTGTATATATATATATCAAGACTGCTCAATATCTTTATATAAACATGATAATTCTTAAATGTAAATTTTACAAACTTGATATTCATTATTTACCAATAAAATTTTGAGATGCTGCATAAAACTCAACGTAATCACGCATGAAATTTACGGATAAATTTACTTAGTTAGAATTATGATTAAGTATTATTATTTATTTATTTTTTTAAAAAAAAAAAAGCATATTATCAAAGGTTGTTCGAATATTGAGTCATCAATAGAGTATATTTATATTTTAATCCGACTTCCTCAAACGTGTTAAATAATAATGTAACTTCACTTCGGCTTTGACTCTATTTTTGAATTACTAGTTTCATATAACGTTAATCCGTAGAAAAGAGAATGTAACATTTCTTTTTAATAACAATTATGATTCAATGAGCCAATAAAAACATTTCGATCACTCCTCCCTTTATTAATACCTTTATTAAGTTAATGCATCTAAAGAACCTAAGAAAAAGAACCTAAGAAACGTGAAAACGAATTCAAGGAAATTATCACTCTTATTGCATTGTTTGACTTG
Organism: Funneliformis mosseae; assembly: GCA_910592005.1. Classification (NCBI taxonomy): domain Eukaryota; kingdom Fungi; phylum Glomeromycota; class Glomeromycetes; order Glomerales; family Glomeraceae; genus Funneliformis; species Funneliformis mosseae. Next base: position 4,284 of record CAJVPP010001853.1, read on the forward strand.
TACAAATATTAATCAATAAAGTACAAAAGGATATTTCCAAATTTAAATAATAAATGAAATTCTCGGGTAAGACAAAACAAGAAGAGCAGGTTAGTACAAGAATCTGAAAGAGTAAAATTTGAAAGAGTTATGAACTTATAAAATAAATTTAAATCGAATGATCGAATCTTTCTTAAACCATGAAATCATTTCCATTTCAGTATGAGAAAATAAAATAAAATTTCTTAATGTTGTAAATTTATCTTGTTCTTTGTGAGATGCTTCACATATATATATATATACATATATCATTTTAAATTAACAGTAGTCGGTTATTAAATATCATTTGGCAATCACATTGACTTTATAACCGACATTGAGATATCTGTTATCTAATTAATATAGGGGAGAAAAATACCTTATTCACATCGGCAATAAAATTTGTAAAAAAGGCGTCTTGCATTATTTTTGTTTATGATTGTCGTGAATTTTATACGCTTCTCATCCTTTGGTCCTACCGCAGTAAAAACCTGTCCAATGATTATCTAGAGTCAATGACGAGTTAGTGCAACTTGTACACGATTAACATTCCGAGCTCCGACATTCATTTATTATGGTTACGGAAGGTGATATAACCGAGTCACTGTACATCAAATGGGGATTACGTTCAGAAATAGGACATTGGAGTTTGCGAGCGATATTGAGAATTGAATATCATTTGTAGGGCTATGTAGATCAAGTGAATTAATTAAATGCTAGCTTAGCATTTTCGGGTCATCTTTTAAATTTTAACCATATATGTAAGAATTTTCACGTGACTTTGCAATATAATTTTAATTTTATTAATACTGTTGTTCATTTATGTATTTATTTGTATACAATTTTTTTTATTAATAAGCAGTTGAATATTTATGATGTAAATGTCGTTATTCACTAAAATTAATAATCAGTGTTGCCTCAACATCGGCGCTCTACATTTTATTTTATTAACTCAATCAATGCTAATCACTATAGGAGATTACCTATTAAAATCGAGTTACTAGCAAAGTAAATAATAATAGCAAACTTTCCAAATGCTAATTAATTAAACTACGTCAAATAATAATCGGAAAAATAAATAAATGAAGAACATTAAAACAACTAAATTAACGAAGTTAAAGCATAAATTATAGTCTTTTAACAATTACGAAAGCGATAATATCGCAAAGGAAAAAAAAAAGGAATTAAGGTTTATGTATAAAAAGGAAGACAAACTTTGCTAAAGAACTTGAAAAACTTAAATTCCAAGAAAAACCAGCATATATATTTAGAACGACTTGGCATCCTAACAATATGGTATCCTAACGATATGATATCCTAAAAAAATGATGGTATCCTAACAAATTGATCTTCAAAGGCTAACCCAATTTATCAAAGGAGATACGAGTAAATACATTCTTTTCTTTGTTTCATTCTCTTTTTACTTCCATTTGAGTACGGAAAATACTCACCTTCCGATTATAATTAATGAACCGAAAATGCTAATGTGCGTGACCTTATTACTATGGAATGTAATGTCACTCTGTTCCACCGATCGATGGAATGAATGAATTTCATTTTTTGATACCCAGTTTATACAAATATTCAGTGTAATAGTATATCGTCATAATAATTAAATAGATATTATGTCAGTGACTGATATGAAGAAAACCGTCAAGTCACCAATTATTTGCTTTGAATAACGTACGATACGTCCTTTAACAAATAGAAATTCGACATTTTTAACATCTACATTTTGAATTAGTTTTAATTAATATTGACTAAAGGATTTGAAAATCTAATATAAAAAAGAAACTCGAGTAATAAATTATCCGGTCCGGTTAACAAAATAGATCATCTGTAAATTGTAATACCGAAATCGATCCCGATTATCAATAATTATTGACCGTGTACCATTTATCTGTAATAATCCGTTAATTTTACAATTATACATGTTATATCGTTATTTGTTCTATTATACACTACTAACGAAATGATTACAGCATATTCGTTTCCAAATATAAATACATGAAAAAACTTTCATTGATTATTGTCTACCTTTTTTTAAAAAAAAATTTCCAATAATAATAAATATATAAATGTCTTCGAACAGCCTTTTAAACATCACCACGCGCATTAATGGTGGAATACGACCTTCAGTACAAGCACAGCGTCGACGTCGAAGACGACAAGGTAGAATATCTCAGAGACGCGATCAACTCATCAATATTCAAAGCACGTTAGATCTAATCGCCAACCTTCCAACATATATGAATTTTTTAATGGATCATTGTCTTTCAAAACAAGCTCCTTTGAAAGAGAAAATATTTGAAGATATGAAGTCACGGTATCATATATTTATTTCACATCTATCGGCGGAATAAAAATTTCAGAGCACTATTATGATATTATGTAATTTTTAAGATAGTTCTACGAATCAATTTCCATTAATATACGTCTTAATATATGCATTTAAGATTAGTATCTTGTAAGTTATTACTTTATATCAACAAAGTGACCGGGATAAAGTTTGAGTTGATATTTAAGGCAAAGTTAGCTTAAATTAAGAAACAATTCTCATTTGTATTCCATTTAATCATCAAATTTTTAGGATGATATTGTTAGGTGTCAAATAAATGATTGGTTCAGTAGTTTATTATGTTTACTAATTTGAGAATGCCGATCATTCCACCATAAAAGGTAATACTCTCGTTTTGTTGACCACGACCTTTCTTCCACAAATAATAAATGCTTTGTTATCTACATTAAAAGAAATAAATAAGCGTCACTGAAATAAATATTATCATTTGCCACATTCAAATGTCACATCACATTATTTTCATTGTTTTGAAATCACATTATAAATATTATCATAAATATCACATTAAATGGTAATTCACGTTATTACTTGATTCATTCGGAAAATCTAACGTAAATTAGGATAATTATTGATCGTACATTCTTTTCTTTTCGCCATAATTTAAATTGTTTGTTTTACGTAATCTTTATTATAATTCGAATTATCTACGGCTAAATAAAATAAAAATGTTTTTCTTTAAAAAAATCCAAATAAAAAACCAAAAAAAGCAATTTAAGCGTATTTATACTTTAGGAAATCAAATCAAAGAAGGTGGAACACTAGAAGACAGTAAAAATTATCACAAAAACAATCCAGCAAACCTCCTACACTAATTTATATGAACTTTTTTATGGGTTTTCGTTTATTTAAAAAAAGTTTGCAAATAAAATTGACACTTGAACAAAAAAAAAATATTCTTAATAACTTTATTTAATCTTCGTTTAGGAGACATTCTTTCGTTGTCAAGACATTAATTCAATATTACTGTTATTAAATAAAACAACAGAATAATTGTTGGCATTTTGTGTGACTTCAAATCTGTATTGTGTAAAAACTAAAGATTTAAAATATCCAATTAAAGAAACAAAAATTAATAATTCGTTTTAAAGTGTTTTTGTAGGACATGCATATCAAAAAGGAATGCAATACCAAACGATCAAAATTAATTAACCCTTTATGTAATAAACGTTACATAGTTTGTTTCAATTCGACCAAATTTTACACGAATTAGGAGAAAGTTACGCCCTTGTTGACGAATTGCAGATCTTTTAAACCAAAAATGTAGAATTAAAATGAAAATCCATTGATTGTAAAATAATCTTTTTTTTTTTTGGTCTCTCTTTTGCGAAATTTTTTATTATCGTCATGTCTTATAATGTTGATAAAAAGTCAAGCGAATACATTAATTGGATTGAAAAATCTATCAAAGAGGAGCACATTAATTTGTTTCATTATGATAAATTTCGTAATATTAAGAAAATTGGCTCCGGAGCATTTGGAATGGTATATAGTGCAAATTATAAAAATAATAAAGAACAACTTTTAGCATTGAAGTCATTTTTCAATCTCAACGACGTTACTGAGAAAGAAATTGTTCGTGAGGTGGTTACATATTCAAGTTTTGCTCTTTGAATTTGCATTATTACTTTATTATTAATTAATTTAAACTTAAATTAAATTAGCTTAAACTTCAACGCGGAGTACATTTTCATGATAATATCATTCGTTTCCATGGTGTAACAAAACCAGAAGGTGGATCAAGTACGAATTCATTATTTTATTTATTTTATTAAGTTACACGTCATATAAAATTGCGATTTAATGAGATCAATTATCTCTTTTATAATTGGAAAATCAAAATGATCGATTGAATAGCGTATTGGTTAGTAATGGAATATGCTAATGATGGTACTCTACAAAACTATTTGAAGAAAAATTTCGATCGGCTTACTTGGGAAGATAAATACGCATTGGCAAATCAATTGGCCGGCGCTGTCTTATGTCTACACGAAGAGGGAATTGTGCATCGTGACTTGGTAATTCTCTTGCTTTGGTATATGATATTACTTGTTCGATATAATATTTGTAATTAATTGTTCTATTTGATATTTTTGGGTAGCACTCCAATAATATACTAGTTCATTCAAATCAAATCAAGCTGTCCGACTTTGGATTATCAAAAAGAATCGAAGCATCTTTCAACGTTCAATCAAAAGTATTTGGTGTTATTCCTTATATTGATCCAAAAAAGTTCAAACCACAAAACTATACGTTAGATAAAAGGAGTGACGTTTATAGTGTTGGTGTATTGCTTTGGGAGATATCAAGCGGGCATCCCCCATTTTATTCAGAGGGTAATCAATATGAAATCGGTTTGGCTCTGGAAATTCTAGGAGGTCTTAGAGAAAAAACTGTTCCTGATACTCCTGTTGATTACGCTAAACTTTATATTGGTAAAAATATGTTTACAATTTTATTTTATATGGTATGGTAGAAGATTTCGAATTTTTTTAATAGTTCGTTCATATTCATATGTTTACTTTTTTCCTTTTTTAGAATGCTGGGATAGTGAACCAGAAAATCGACCTTTTATGAATGAAGTCGTTGACAGGTTAGGTATGACCTCACAACCGAATCAAGAAATAATTGATCAATCATCATCGACAAATGGGCATATATCGATTGACGGTCGGTCACAAGGAGATTTGAGTAAATTGATGAATGAATTTGTTGAAATGAATACCGTCAATTTAGCTAAATATAATAACGAAGAAATGACATCTAAAAGGATTTCATCTGATAACGAGGAAATATCATCTAAAAGGGACGAATTAATTTCATCTGATAACGAGGAATTATCATCTAAAAGGGACGAATTAATTTCATCTGATAACAAGGAATTATCGTCTAAAAAGGATTTAAGTGAGAAAATTGAGGACATTGTAAAATTTATTTCAAAGGAACTAAATGAGGGTAAAATTTTTACAATGGATGAAAAGCCAGTCCTTACTTTTCTAGACAATAAAAGTTTTGATAAACACGAGATTTATAAATGGATTTCAAATAATCAAAATGATTCAAATAATCTTTTTCTATTCGGATATTTTAATTTCTTTGGAATCATATCAAATAAAGATTATGAAAAGGCATTTGATTCCTTTTTTAAAGCTTCAGATCAAAATCATACGCTAGCACAATGTTATGTTGGAAAATGTTATGAAAAAGGGTACGGCGTTGCAAAAGACAAAAAGTTGGCCTTCGATAATTATAAAAAAATTGCAGAAAAGGATTTTACACCGGGGCAAATAAATATTGGATATTGTTATAAAAATGGAATAGGCGTTAATAAGAATCTGAAAGATGCTTTTCGTTGGTATAAAATGGCTGCAGATAATGGAAATATACATGCTATATATAATCTTGGTAATTCTTATAAAAATGGAATAGGCGTTGAAAAAAATCATGAAAAAGCTTTTGAGTTTTTAAAAATATCCGCTGAACAAGGAAACCATTTCGCTCAAGATGAACTTGCCATTCTATATGAAAATGGAGTTGGAATTAACAAAGATATAGACCAAGCAATTTATTGGTATGAAAAATCTGCTGAACAAGACAATCCAGACGCGAAAAATAAATTGAAAAAACTTTTAAAAACTAATAATAAAAAGGCTGATTGTTGTAAAATCAATTAAAATTATTTATTAAATCATTACTATCATATATTTTTATTTTAGCTCATATTATATTTAGTCTTTATGTTACACAATCATAGTCATTTCAATAAATTCAACTTCACGTATAATGTATTTATATAAAACACTTTTAAAGTAATTTTTATAGATTTGATATTACCCATTATTATTTTTTTGCGAAATAAAAACATACGCTTTATAATTTTTATTATTTAATGCGTCATTAACGTGTTTTCTTGTATAAAATCTTTATTTGGTCATCATTCTGCCTAACTAATGCTTCTTATAGAATTATGAGATATTGTAATGGACTGAAATAGAAGAATTACATTTTTTTTTTTTTTAAAGAATAGTTCGCTATAGTTTCTCAAGATTAGTTTTTGTCTCTGTCGGATTAAGAAAGTCAACTTAGATAGGTTCGAAATCTTTAGAAATCTGCAGATGTATTGTTATATGATACGCGACAATAATATTTAACTTTCATTTTTTATAGATAAAAAATTTTAAAAAATTACATTCAAATTTTTTTAAAGGAAAAGAAATAAACTCAAAGTAAGAAATTTACTTTAAAAAATATAAAATACGTGCAGCAATTTCCAGTGACGCAGCTGTAGTACAAAAAGGTATCAGAGTTATTTAATTTCTTAATCACTCGCGTCCCAATCCTTGGTGTTGATTCTTCTATGTTTTCTATTAGATAATATGTCAATGTGCAAACAAAATGTGACAAATGCTTTTATAATAAAGAACAATTGGTAAAAAATATATTGAACGTAAATAATACGGAACCTTTGCAATAGAAAGGGCGGAAAAAATTAATTTTACTTTTATATGCCAAATATGACTTTTAGGTCAAAATATGTTTAGATTTAGCATTAACTCATTTTTATTATTTCTGACTTTTCTATTGCAAAGTCCCATACATTATTTTAATGATGATTCATTATAATAAAAATTTTGTATCAATTTTTTTTTGCTTTAGATTTTATTTTGATAAAACGTCCTGTTGCATATTATCTACTGTTAGATTGGTCTTCGAAACTAAAATTAAAGGCTAAAATCAAAAACTATTTTATTATAAATTTGATTTAAGATTCTAAAAATCTTTAATTCTGGCAGAAATATAATTTTTGGCCTAAATTTAGATATTCACTAAAAAATGCATGAGTTATTACAATAAAATATAAACTTCATTTCTTTATTGATAACTTTAAACTATTTATTGAATTTTACATTTTCGAATATCCCTTACTTTAATCTCCAATTTCTTAATTTTGTAATATTTATTTAAATTACTAAGTTCCAAATAGTACTTTTTCAAATTCTGATTAAGTGCATTATTCTAAATTCTAATTTGCTAAATAGATAGTATTTTCAAATATTATTTTTGAATCTTTGATTTTTAAAACAATACTTTTTTAAATTTATTAGAAATTATGTAAATAAAGATGAAATTTTACAATTAATATTACTTAATTACAGTGATAGCAAATGATCAGGTTATTTGGCAATTTTGAAATGACCTCAAATAACCTGTCTGATTATTTGAGGTCATTTGTTATTTGGTCATTTAAATGTAATACAGGCCAAATTTTATAATGACTCAAAATGACTGGTCATGTGTTATTTGGTTATTTTAACACTAAATGAAAATTAACTAGATCATTTAAAAATTACATATTGAGATCATTTGGATCACTTGTTATCATTGCTTAATTATATATTTAAAATTTAAAATCAAAGAAATTGTAGTTCAAAAAATTAAATATTATAAAAATTGGTTATAAAAAAATAAAAATTGATTAATAAAATTATTATTTTATATAATTTTTTTTATTTATTATAATACAATTTTATAGAATTATTTATTAAAATTTTTATTAATAAAAAAGATACTTTAATAAATATATAATATAAATTTATTAAAAAATTTTAAAATGAATAATTTTTTAGTAAATATAAAAATATATAAATACAAATTATATGATATATATAAATTTATGTAAAATTATATTTAGTTTAAGATTAGTTAACAATTTATCAAACCATATTATACTAACTATATTTTATTTTTACTAATTAATCTAGAAACCTGAAAATTTTTTGCTAAAAATATTATTTGTTATTCTCTTATATATAACATTATATTTAATACCTATTTATAATTAGAAATTATCTTTAAAATATTATAAAAAATTAAAATAATTAAATAAATTATTATATAAAATTAAATTTTTAATAAAATAATTAAAATTTTTAAAATTTGATAATTTAATCAATATTATTTTAATATTATAAAAATATTAAATTCACTTAATAAATATAAAACATTAATTTTAATTATTAAATTAAATTAAATATATACATTGGTTTTAATTAATTTTGATAATATCAATATTAATTATGTCAATTTGACATTTATTATAAAATAATTATATTTGTTAAAATACAATTTAATTAATTATTTATCAATTTTCAATAAAGTATAATTATCTTTATAATAAATTATTTTGATTAATATTTATATAAAAATATACCATTATATATTAAAATATTTATATTTGAATATTTAATAATTCTAAATTATATATAATTAATCATCTAATATAATATTATTTTAACTATTTTAATTTTAATCATAATTTTAATTAATAATAAATATTATTATTAAATAATTAATTCTTAAATTTTCTAATAAATATATAGCTTATGTATTTAAAAAAAAGTAATAATTTCTTAATAAATAATTATTAATATTATAATAAATATATAAAAAACTATAATTTAATATTTATTTATAAATTTTATCTTAAATATATTAAGAAGTTTTTAAAATAATTCAATTTTAAAATTAAAGTTTTAAAATTTTTTTTAAAATTTATATACTTATTAATTAATTAAATTATTTATTATGATAAAATTTCTTAATAATTATAAAAATAATAATAATTAAAGTTATTTTTTATAATAATATATTATAATTAAATAAATTTTAATAAGATTATTAAGATTAATAATAAAATTATTTAGTAAATATTTTTTAAATATTAATTTTTTCTTATAAATAATTTAGATTTTAATATAAATAAAAAATAAAATTATAAAAAAATTTCATAAAAATTAATTGAAAAAGAATTTATAATAAATAAGATGATAAATTTATTTATAAAAAAAATTATTTCTTTTAAAATTTTTAAAATGTAAAACTTATAAATATTAATATTAAAAATAAATATAATAAATTCAAATTTATTTAATTATATTAAATAATCATTAGTAATAAAATAAAGTAATTATATTTAATTAAAAATTGATACTTTTTTTTTATTTATAAATTAAATAAATTTAAGAAATAGTATTATTAACTCTAATAAAATTTTATTTTTAATAATTTATATAAAAAATTAAATAAAATTTTAAAATTTTTATTTCAAGCTTAGTTTATTTATATGTTTTTGACCAATCAAATGACTTAATAAAAGAAAATTTTAGATTTCTTTTTTTATTAACTATTATTTATATTACTAAAATTTTCAACTTTAATAATATAATTTTTTATAAAAAAAAATAAAAATTTAAAACTTTTAATTTTAATTTAATATAAAAAATTAATTAATATAAATTTTATTTTACATTTTTGTGTAATTAAAAAAAAACTTTTTTTCTTGACATAATATCAGAGATCTTTAAATAAAAATTTTGTGTTTTGATGACAAAAATTATTTATATTATTATAATTTTATAAATATCTTTAAAACATATAATAGTTTAATATCTCAAATATGTGACTAGTATATAGGTATTTTGCAGTAGAAAGAGAGAAAACTACTAAAAAAATTTTATTTTTTTAAGTAAGATAAATTCAAATTTAACATTAACTCAAAAAAATTTTTTGGTAGTTTTCTCTCTTTCTACTATAAAATGTTTATATTTAGTTTAGTTAACATAGTTCAAATATGATATATAAAATTTTACTATATAATTTTAGTATATCTAGTATAATTAATTATAAAAAATCAGTTTTACATCACATAATTTGATATAATGAGTTTTAGTATAAATAGATTCATTATAATCAATGATGACTATATTATTATAAAAATTATTTAAATGTAAATTTATATAAAATTATAAAGTTTATAAGTTATATATAAAACTATATTTTATAAGATCATATAGATTTTAATTAATAAAAATTTTATATGAAGCTAAACTTATAAAAATTATTAAATATAATATTATAATATAAATTTAAATTTTATATTTTATATTTTATTATTTATATTAATATTTTTAAAATAATAATTTTATTAAAATATTTGATTTATATTTTATATTAAGCAACTAATTTTTAATTAGTCTTTTTTATTTGATTTTATCTATAATTTGAAAGTGTGTATGTCAAGAAAGAAAAAAATTAAGAATAGATCTGTTCTTAATTTTCTCTTTCATTGACATACACACTATATCATATTATATTTTTAATAATATTTATTAGAAATATTTTATTATACTTTTTTAATATTAGTTAAATTTGATAAATTAAAATTATTTTTTTTTATATTTAATTTTTCAAAATAATTTATAGATTTATAAATGAATTAAAAAAAAATGAAATATATATAAATAATTTTTAAATAAACTAATTTATAAAAGAATATAAGATCTTTGCAATAAAAAAAAGAAACTATTGAAAAACTTAATTTTACTTTATAAATTAAATATATTTTTTAAATCAAAATATGTTTAAATTTAATATTATAATTTTTCTTTTTTTATTGCAAAATCAATCTAAAATAAATTTTTAAATATATAATTTTATAGTTAATAATATTTTTATAAGTTAGATTTTATATTAATAATAATACAAATAAAAAATTATTTAATTTTATTATATATAATTTATTAAATTAAATATATTAATTTATGATTTTTATTTAATTATAATTTTAATATGATAAAATTTATACAAATTTACCTTTATTTTTATTAATAATATTGAAGACTTGTATTAAATAAATTAATTTTTAACCTAATTTTATAAATATTCAAATTAATGACTTATCTATTTTTTTGAATTTATTAAATTTAACAATATATAAATAATAAATTTTTTTTATTATTAATTTAAATCATTTATTAATTTATTAAAAAAAGTAAATAAATAAAAATATTAATATAATTTATTTAAATATTAAATTATCTTTATAATTTATATTTAATAGTTAAAATAATAAATTTATAATTGTTATTACATTAATAATAATATATAATTCTTTTATTAGTTTTTAATTATTTACATTAATTTTAAAGGATAATAGTAAATTATTATTATTAATAATAAATAATAATTTTATAGTTATATTATGATTTTTTTATAATTTAAAATAATTAAAAATAAGTTAATTTTAATTAATATTATTTCAAATTTAATAAAATATCTATCAATTTAATTCTTTAATTAATTAATTTTTTAAATAAATTATAATAATAATAATCATCACTATATAATTTATATTAAATAATATATTAATTATTAAAATAAAATCAAATAATTAAATTAATTTATAAAAATTAATTTACTATTTTTTTGAAATATATCAAATTTTTAATTTTAATATATTAATAGTAATCTAATAAATTTAATTTATTTTTGATTACAATTTTAATTTTTAAAATTTATATTTAAATATTATTATTAAATATAAATATAAATTTATTTATTTTATTTTAAATTATAATTAACTAGATTAATTAATATTAGTCAATTAAATTTTTTAAAATCAATATTAGCATAAAAACTTCAAGTTTATATGCATACTGCATTATTACTGATCATTGCCTAGTAAATATTTAAAAGTTTTATAATTTATTTTTGTTATAAATTATAATACTTTCATCTGAAAATTTATATAAAATAATTGCTAAAAAAAAATCAAGTTCTGAAAAAGTTTTAAATTAAAATTAAGATAATTTTGCATTTTAATCTAATGCAATAAATTCTCAATTTTTATATAAAACTACTTGGAATATAATTTTCTAGCAATCATTTCATATAAACTAACATAAGATTAATACAAATTATATATTATAATCTTATTTAAGTTTATACATATATAATCTTATAATTTATAATTTTACTTAACTTTTTTTTTTTTAATTAAGATATACTATTGGAAAAAATTTTTATAAATTTAATATTACGTGATCAAAAAATTTTTTTTCACAGATCGGTTAATTGACTTACCCAAACCGAACCCTCAAATATTTGATTTAATAAATTCCAGGTCAAGTGTTAAACCTTATGACCTGACCCCGAATTTTCGGTTTCGGTAGATACCGTAATAATTATAATTAAATACCTGTATTTCTATTTTACTAATATTAATGTTAATGTTAATTTAAATATAATAATGTAATAATGACATACTATTAAATTACTAATGAAGCCCATATACCATATTTGAAATATTAATAAGGATTAAAAAATATTAAATATTAAATATTAAAATATTTTAAATATATATAAGGATAAATGAAGAAATAAATAAAACCAAAAAAAGAACATTTGCATATATAATTGATCTAAATTCAATCATACGATCATAAATTTTTTTTTTTTTTTTTTTTCTTTTCTTTTCTTTTCTTTTTTGTTTGCTTAACCACACTTTATTTTATGTTATAGCATATTTTTGTAAAAAATCTTAGAATCTATATGTTTTATTCATATGTAAAATAAATATCTTATTGTTTTTAAAATGGAGAATTACTGTACACGAATTGAATGACGAAGTTAATATACAAAATCCGATGAAATTAAGTCTAATTTAAAATAAAAATATAAAAAATCTATAAAAACGTTTTATCGATATAAATGTCGCAAAAAAAAAGAGATTATTTCTTTCTCAATTAAAAGTCCCGAAGTGATGAAACGTAGAATACACAAAATAATGTAATCAATAATCACGATCTGGAATAATAGATTGGGTAAATTGAGGAATGGTACTCCAATCTGCTGGTATTTCTGTTGATATTGCGAAATCAGCAGGTTCATAATATGATAAGGGGCTGACAGGTGGTGTTAATGTTGTCGTTGGAGTTAAAAATTGAGATTGTAATTGTATTTGATTTTGCATTCCAAATCTTTCAAATAGCTCGATACTTATTTGATTAGATAGATT
>CAJVPP010001854.1:0-17510 GCA_910592005.1 Funneliformis mosseae
CTAGCGAAATTACGAAATTGCCCGCTATATTCAGCCCGTAGCCAATCAGAATCTTCACCGATCAAACTTAACAAAAAATGACAAAAATGAGAGTTTTTTGTAATAATTTGTTTCCTTCAATAAAAAATTTTAAATTATGCAAGTAGCTCACGATCTTTCAGATTTCCAGGACGGTAAAGAACGCATTTTAGTTTTAAAAGATTCGAGCATTCTCGAAAACGAAGGTAACTTTTATTTAGAGAGTTTTTTAACTTTACGAATTCTTACTTATTGCTTTTTTATTACAGAAGAAGGTGATCAGCTGGTTTCTATACAGATTGAAGAACAACAAAGACTCAAAAAGAATTTAGAAAATAAAAAGAAGAAACCTATTTATACTGGTTATGATGACGAAGAATTTAATTTTTGTGGAGGAGAAGTTTCTAAAAAGAATATCTTATCACATTATGATGAGGAAATCGAAGGAAATAAGAGAACTGTATATAACTTTAAATAGTTTATATAATTTCTTTAATTAATTTAATATCAATTAAAAACTTGATCTAATAATTTTTATAGGGTTTCATGTTGGGTAGTGACGGTACTGTTCAATTAAATGAAGATGAGCGAAGGAATGAAGTAGCGGAGAGATTAAAGTCGAGACCGATTTCTTTGTCTTACGATAGTAATATCATTTATATACTATTCAACAAAATACTATATTATAATTAGAGCTTATTCTTTTTTTATTTTATTTTAATTCCATAGAGATGATTGAAGTTAAAGATTATTATACTAGAGAAGAAGCCGAAGTCACTTTCAAGAAACCAAAAGTATGTCATATACCATTTAATTTATTTTTTAAAAGAGAAACCAAAAATTCATTAACCAAAGTTAACATCAGTTTATGCATAATAGACTAAAAAGAAGAAGAAAGTAAGAAAGAAGGTTGCTGATGATGATGAAGAACAAATTATAAATGATCCTAATACAATGGAAATCGATAATTCACCTTCTGTAGTAGTATCGAACCAAGTTAGAAGACGAGAAAGTTTCAATGATGTTAGCTTTGTCGATGATGATGACCTTCAACAAGCTTTGTCAAGGGCGAGAAAAATGGCAACAAAAAAAGTTGCAAAGATGAGTGTTGAAGAAATTGCCAGAAATTGTATGTAATTCATCATTATGATTTACTATTCAAAAATTATTATTTATTATTGGATCTCTATTTCTAAATAGTGACAGAAATTAAGGAAGAGCCTAATGAAGATGATGAGATGCCTGGCGAAGGATTAGTTATTTCTGACACATCAGAATTTGTTAGATCGCTTATCGTTGCTCCAACAATAACCAAACCTGTCGAGGCTGAACCAAAACCAGTTCAACCGGTCCAACTAGAGCCGGTAGAGGAAGAGAAAGAAGATGGTGAAGCTGATGATGTTGAAATGGATGAAGTTGTTGAAGAAGAGAAAAAGGGCGGTTGGAAAGAAGCAGGCAATGTAGAGGATAGTGATATGGCTAATATTCAAGATGAACCAAAATTGGTAATTTACATTTACTTGATATATTTATTATCATAATATAGGTATCTAATTATGATAAAATTATATTATCTTTCCTTTTTTTTTTATTCATATCTATCTAGACCGGTGTAGTTGAAGAAGAGCCTTTGGTTAGTAGTGGGATGGCAGCGACATTGGCCCTTTTACAACAGAAAGGTATTTCTCAATCAATTTATTATCTAATTAAATCGTAATATTTCTAATAAATTATTGTCCATCATTATTTTATATTTAGGTTTTTCAATTAAACCAAATGAAGAACAACTTGAAAAAGAACGTATTCAGAGAGAACGACATATATGGCTTGCCGAACAACGCAAGAAAGATCTAGAAAGACAGAATGAACGAGAGAAAGAAAAACAACGGGCAAAGGAGAAAGGATATCGCGGTGGTGGTCGAGATAATGAAACCAGTTATCGAGATCGTGAGCACTTGCGAGAAATGGAAGCAAGATTCAGAGATTATAAACCAGATATTAATTTGGAATATGTTGATGAGTTTGGTAATCAACTAACACCAAAAGAAGCTTTTCGACAATTGTCTCACAAATTTCATGGAAAATCTTCAGGAAAAGCCAAGACGGAGAAACGTCTCAAGAAGCTTGAAGAAGAACGTAAGCTAAAAGCCATGAGCAGTATTGATACGCCATTGAATATGGCAACAGCTTTGCAAGAGAGACAAAAGGCTAGCGGAAGTGCACATGTTGTATTATCTGTTGGTAATCGAGCGTATGTATGGAATTTTATAATCGATTGGTTATTAATTAAGATTTCTTACTAATTTTATGTTCTTAATATTTAGGGTGGTTCCTCCAAGCATGGTAAATAACAATGGAAAATCCTCAGGGTCGTCCAAGGCGTCAGGAACTACTTCAATTAATGGTCCAAGTATTATAACAGTTAATGGTGGATTGACGGGTCAAAGTATGAATGCTCCTGAAAGAGAAAAGGTATAATTTTTTTTCTTTCTAGGTAATCTTTACCGTCTTGCTCTATAAATAATAACCATATTCTTTGCATTAGGTAACGTTTGGATTGAAGCGAAAGGCTGAACAAGATTTAGAGAAACCACCCAAGAAATCCAAGGATCAGTAATTTGATTATGATTAAATTTTTCATAATCTATTATTAAAGCAAGGGAAGAAGTAAAATATCAAGTTTCTCTTTTTATATTAAAAAATTTTCAGGAATGTTAATGTACCCATAATAATAAAGTAAAATAAACAAAAACAATTGTACAATATTGAGAATAAAAAATATGAGTAGAGGTTGGGTTTTAAATTTGGGCATTCGGTTGTAATAATAACCCGAAAAACCGAATTGCGATAAGTTTGTAATGCAATATAATATTAATAAAAATATTTTGTCTTTGGTTTTATTAAAAGAAAAATATTTAGATATCTCGAGGAAAAAAAATGATTACAATTTTTCTTTAAAAATAAAACTTGATTCAATATAATTTACGTTTTACTAAATATTTCTGAAGTTGCAGAATGAATAAATATTTGATGAGATAAAATATAAAGCTTGCTTTTGTTTACATCGCACCTCTTAAAGGATCTTCTGTAGTTCTATAAAAAAAAAATTTAGCAAATTCATAATTGCACCACATAAAAATAGAATCGTCGTCGAAATAAATTCGAAAAATACAAAATAATTTATTAATTTATTTTTTTTAAAAATAAAAAAATTACGAGTTTGATTTTAATGCATAATGTGATCAGATACTTGGTAAAACTTGGATTACAAAATAGACAGAATGATTAAATGTAACGCGTTATTTTTTTTTATATTATTAGCGAAGAGAGAAGAGAGTATCGTAACTTGGTTTACTAAATAATTATATAATTATAAATTTTCTTTTACATCAATATTAAAAAAATATACAAAGAACATTCTCATTAATTAATTTAAATCACAATATGCTAATATGCTTGCACTTAAGCTGTTTACGGTGATTGTAGCGGCCCAACCACTTTTATAAGAAAAAGATAATTTAATAAAAAAAATTATGCAAATTGAAAGAAAGAACATACCTAAAAAAAAGAAATAATTATTTTATAAAATGAAAATAAAATAAAAAAAAAAAAAAAACAACACGTATCTAAGTGCCGGGTTACTTCCTTGAAAAAAAAAAAAAAAATGATTTTTATAATGATAAATTTTATTTCACGTGACAAAATAATATTAAAGTATCGTTTCCAATGCATTTCTTAATTTCTGGAAGATAGAGTGTTTATTGATGATTTCATTAATAAAGCAAATGCATTTCTCAAAGGTCGTTCTTCATTAGGATTGTCGTTTAATTCGATAATTTTAATCTCTACAAAAATGCCATATATTTTCGATGCTTCATAAATTTTACATTTTTTTCCACATTTTCTTTGTTACCAAATTTCATATTTCCAAAATATACTTCAAATTAACGTTCCACAACTCCGGTTCAAGTGTATCAATAGCAAATGTTGCAAAAAAAATCTTCGATAGTTATCTTTTCTTTTATAGTCAAACAAAATAGAATTTTGTAATTGGCATTTAAATTGAACTTTATAATAAAATTACCAGTTAGAGTTCGAATTTTTACTAAATTTATGTTCGATCCATATAAATAAAAACCGGGTGCCGGGTCATTTACAAAAAAAAAGATGGTAAAAAAAAAGAAAGAAAATCTTACCTATGTGATTGCGATCCAGACCGAAAGAAATCGCCTAAAAAACTAATCAAAAAAAACAAAAAAAAAAAACAGTTAACGAAATAATAATAATAATAACAATAAATAATAAAAATTCGTCTAAAAATAAAAAATCTTACCGCAGCAGATAATACTGACCCTTCGTCCAAAGAACCAATAAAAATTAGAAATAATTAATTACCAAAAATAAATAAAGAAAAAGAAACCTACATATCATATACTAGAAAAATCAAATCATTTTATTGCTGCAGCCGTATATACCAAGAGCGAAAAAAAAAACCAACTTACCTGATACCCGCGCCATCCAATCAGAACTTAAAGAAAAGGGCGCGATCGTAGATTTCTAAGCTAAAAGTAAAAAAAAGATAATTCCGATTTGAACCCAAAAGACCGAGAGACAATCAATAAATAAAATAACTCCGACTTTCATATTATCAGAAAGAATCTAATGAATTAATATAAATAATATCCGAATAAATTATTATTACGGAGGAACTCCGGAAAATCCTGCCCTAAATTTCCGGCCCACATTAGGATCTGGAAAATTGATATATTACACTAACTCACTAATTGGTATATAAAAAGTCTATCTAATAAGCGTTGCTGCGGTGATGCCATTATCCAATTTAACGTCATATGTGAGTGATTACAATTACAGTACATACAATTCAACAGTAATTTCACTCTCCATCATTCTTTTTCTAGAATATTGCATTCGTTTATCACTCACAAAAATGATTTATTCTCATTTTTTATTAGAGATATTAATAAACGGAAAGCCACTAAAAGAATGTAGTGAACCTATAAATAAAAGATTTGTATGTTGTAAGAGAAAGAAATTCTCGTAACCATTACGTTTATACATATATATTTTTTTTAATAGTGTTACTTTTTTTTTTTCACGGAAAAATCCGAAATAAATTGTTCCAATCAATATTTATCTCAGATCACTACGGAACCTTCTTATGTACTTGACCAAAAAACTGGGCGAAAAATCGAAAGGTTCGTATGTAATTAAAAAAAAAAAAAAGAAAGAAGCCATTCACATGTCTTAGCATCCTTTTGTTAATCAAATCCTAATCCTTTCTGAAAAATTAATTGGACTACTACTTTCACCTTCTCTGTAGTGATAAAACATACTACGCTGCGGTTGAAGAACTATGCGCTAATTATATTGTACAATTCGGTGCTCCGCATGATATCTTTTCATCATCTTGCACGATTCTTAAGGCAAAGCTATTTGTTGATGGTCAATGGGATCACACTTGTATGCCACTTCAAAAATCGAGAGTCAAAGGGAGTAAAGATGGATTTTTCGATGAACAACGATGTAAAAATTTGTTTAAATTTGATGTCACAAATTGGATAGATGATGATTCTAGGGGGGAAGCGCGATTTGTAAGATCAAGATTTGGAGGAATTGGAGCCATCTCCGTTTACTTTTATAAAGCTAAAGATTTGGAGAAAGTTGAAAGAATAAATAGTAATAGCAAAGATAGAATACAAAAAGTGCAAGTTCTTGAATCAACCGGAATTGGAATGGGGATAAAACTTTCTACAGGATTTGAAAAAAGTCAAAACGTCAAAGTGGCCTCGAACAAAATGTTAAGTAGTTTATCAACAATACCGGTGGCTGTTTTACACATTCATTATCGACCAGAAAGTTGGCTACGTGCGAGAAATATTCTTTTTGATGACATCCAGATAAAGAGTGAGATTGGTATTGAGTATGAATTCAACAATATCAAGAATGAGAGTGTGATTAAACATGAATTTGGGGATTTTAAGTCTAAAGACAATAATGAAGAGTGTAAGATTTTAATTAAAAGAGATTTCGCAAGTATTGAAGAAAGAAAACAGGAAGGAAATAATGATAATGGAGTAAATTCAGACGTGATGAACAAACGATTTAAAGAAGATGCGAAGCCTGAAAAAGATTATTTAAAGAAGTACAAGACATTATCGGTAGCGAGACATGAAATTGATGTAATATTGCTGAAACAGAGAAGATTGGAACGTGAAAATGGCGTTAAAAATAATATCTTGTTAAAATTAAAGAGATAAATATATATTTTATTCATTTATAATTGAAAATTATCTTATGGTCGTTGTACTTAATATTTAATTATGTCAAATTCTTTACCAAATCACTAACTAATGCAATTCATTCAAGAAATAATATTCGAAAACTCAATTTTTAATCGTAAATTTTGGAATCTATTAAAAAGAATAATTTTAAAATTTACAAATTTTGATTTATAAATATTGATTTTATTGACTGAATTTATTATTATTATTATTATTATTATAAATGAATGCATTTACAACGAAAGCTCTTTCAATAAAATTAATAACTTTTTTTTAGTTATATTTATTTCAAAGGCAATTAATTAATTTAAAAATAAATAAATAAATATATATATATAATTAAATTCTAAATCATAACCAACCAGTTTTTTCAAGAATAGTATATGATTTCTTATTAAAATCGCTAAAGGAAAAAAAGAAAGACAATAAGGAGTGTTAATTTTTATTTTTATTTTTACCAGTTACTGCTTGATCAGCAAAAATATTTCCCGTTGTTAGACCTGGAATTGTACCGAAACCAAGCTAACAAACTGAATATCTTAAAATCTAAAGTATCTCGAAGGCCCCTTTCCTAAGAGAAATGTAGTTAGTTATCATGATCAAGTAGACTGAACAAACAAAAAATTGATTTTCTTGGTTAGTTCAACCAACGCAAAAAGTAAAAGTAATAAACTTACTACTTATAAGGTTAAGCATGCTTTTCAGCATTCTCTTATTTATGATATAAAAAGATATTATTTTCTTATCTTACTTTGCACACCAATAATATCGCATAGGAGATAAAATTTAAAACGTATCGTTAATTTAGGAATTTATGGAAATGTATTGTCTTCAATTATAGTAATGATCGTTGAATCATTTTCCTTTGTCCATCTTTGTTTTACAGCCAAATTAAATTCTTATAATGCCGCTGCTAAATCTGAAAAAGAGATAAGATCAAATATTGCATTTAAAAGTTGGTTTATTAGAAAGTTGACAAACTTGTAAATTTCCAAATTAGCAAAATAAAAAAAAATAACTTTAATTATTAATAAATTCTTGAATTTCAGAAATCCTTTTTATATTATTATAAAATATAAGGTTAAATAAAATTACATGAATATAATACAAATTTATTAATCATTTAACTTTACAACAAAATTACCCTATATAATTCATATAAAATTTTTACCTAAATATTATTAATTTGATTTATTTTCTATTTTATATAATTCACTTATTGATTGAATTTTAATTTTAACATTATATTTAGTTAATAATTACAGAACCCGAATTCGGCTCGACCTGATCATTGTTTGATTCGGATTCGACTCGAATTCTCAAGGGTAATATTAATGCCGAAAATAAAAGTGTCATATAAAGTTTATTTTAATTTTAAAATTTTATTATCTTTTTTTTTTTTGTAAGCATTAATCTAATTCTTTTTTTTTTTTTTTTTTACATCTTTTTCCTCCAGAATTTCAAGCACATACAGGCGAGCTGTATTAACTTTAGGACCACATCTTTTGGTTGATATCAAATCGGTTCCGCCAGAAAAAACTCGTCTACTGGAACATTTGTTGCTTTATAAAAAAAAAAGTATTAGTTAATGTTTAATAATCGATAATTTTTTTTTTTTTTTTTACCTGTAATTGTTCACTCCGCCAATGATTTTCGTTTTCTTGAACTATTGGT
This sequence comes from Funneliformis mosseae, assembly GCA_910592005.1. Classification (NCBI taxonomy): domain Eukaryota; kingdom Fungi; phylum Glomeromycota; class Glomeromycetes; order Glomerales; family Glomeraceae; genus Funneliformis; species Funneliformis mosseae. Next base: position 7,995 of record CAJVPP010001854.1, read on the forward strand.
AACGTCGATAGATTTACTTATTTAATTATTTGTTACAAATGCGTAAACATAAAACAAAAAAAAAGTCTAGCGCCTGTCGAACCGGGTCAAGAAAAAACGTGAACCTGACCCGGCAGAATTTTTTGAATTAGGACTCATGTTATAAAATGATAGTCCCGACTCGAGAAAAAAATTCGAGTCGGGTCAATCAACCCGGTCCGACTCGATCGTTTCGGAGCACTAGTATTGATGATATCAAATTATTTAAGGGATAGCAATAAAAGCCTTTTTATTACAATATAGAGTGAGCTAACACGAAAAATAAATAATACAAATGATCGGAACGTATTCCGAAAATTTTGATTCAAATAGTTTCGACCTGATACAGTTGAAATCCGCTTGATTTCCTTTTCATATACTTTTGAAAAGTAAAATTTTGCTGTTTGTTCCGTATGAAAATGGGTTTCAACGTTAATAAAGCATTGAGAGAAATCATAATTTGGAAAATCACGGACTCTGCATGCATCTTTGGTAATTTAGTATGAGTCAGTTTTTTAAATTTTAATTCAATCAAGTACTCGTTGAAGTAAAAATGCACCTTTATGACTACATAATATTATATATTGAGTCCAGATCGATCAAGCGAGTTGGATAGTTGATAACTGCACATCCCTCTTAAAGAGATGCTATTTTATCGTAATTTTGATACATAATTAGGAAAAAAATATTCAATTGACGATAAGAATATAGTATTTTTTTGATTATCATAATTACTAATGAGCATAATTCTTTAATCAGAAATTGTATTTCTATATTATAGAATCCTAGTATTAGTAACATTATCAATTTCGCATCTTGGAAGATGTTCGAATTCATCAATCAACAATGTTTAATGCATGAAGGAGATTCTTTAATAATAGAATTCTCTGAATAATGGGCTTAGTGGTTTAACACGTGTCATTAAAATACGCAATATCATATACAACGAAGTAAAAAATTATTTTATTTATTCATTCAGTTGTTCAACACGTTTTTGAATTATTGGCACTAATTCTATGAATGATTCCATATTCGACACTCATCACGAAAAATGATTTGCAATTTTTTTATTTGTTGTCACACAAGCATGCATTTCTCGGAAAAACTCCAAATTATGCAAGCCTTAGCGTAACGCATGTGTTCAGAAAAGAATGTTTCAGCTTTCCGCGATGATATAAACAATTAAAAGGCTTTTTAGACACAAATTATTTCCATTAATGGTCAAAGAGGTGAACGCTAAAATTTTATGAATTGGATACTTTTCTACTTTTGTAGAATTACAAAAAATGTATAGAATGAAACTGGTCTAACTGACCAAAAAGAGTTGTTTATTTATTTATCGATTATTTTTCATTTAATCTTTTACAAGTCCAACAATTTGATTTTCATGAATGTCTAAAAAATAAAATACATAAATTCAATAATACAATTCCAAAATATAAGCATATGTTTTATAAAGAATTTCAAATACCAATCGGTTTACTTTCGCCAGTTGGGAGAACAGAGTACATTTGATTCGGTTTTGATTCTTGAATAACACCAACGTTTGTATGTTGGTGATTGTTGGGATTTGGATAATATTGAATGCGGTCTAAAAAAAATAATTATTTAATAATTATCATGGTTTTTTTTTTCAAAAAAAAAAAAAAATACCCACTTCCTTTACTATAGCCCATTTTTTTTTTTTTGGTCAAAACATTAATTTTTTTAAGTATTTATAATGAAAATCTACAATAGTTCTATCTAAATAAAATTGTCAACACCAATCAACAATAATGCAATGACCCCAATCAAAAAAAAAAAAAAAAAAGAACGCCAAGTTCTCATTCAGACGGCCTTCTTTTTGAATGAGACAAAAAAAAAAACTTAATATGCTGCACAGTCCTGCTGCTCATATTATGCTGGTTTTTGCTTAATCCAAAAAGAACGTGAAATCAAAATGAAAATAACACATGAACATGGAGAGAGACCTTCTGGCACCGGAGATATTTTCAGCCAGACGCAAATTTGGCTAATGCTTGAAGTTGTCACACTTCATATAACACCAATTTCTCATTGAAACAAGCATTTGGCGTTTCTTTTTGAATGAGACGCGAAAAATTAATATGTCGCACGAACCTGTTGTGTATTGCAAAAATTATTCGTATGCTAATTAAAACCAATCCAAAAATAATCGCGAACACCAGGAATGATAATAACACATGAATAGGAGACTTTCTGACACAAGTTTCTGATGTTTATTACTAATTACAATTTCTCATTGAAAAGCATTTGGCGTTTCTTTTTGAATGAGCTGTTGTGAAATACAGCTTATTCAGAAAATTTTCTCCAAACTACAATAATAAATTATTGAGAACACCAAGAATGACAATAACATGTAAATAGAACCTTCTGGGTACGGGGATCTCTTCAAATTTCAAATTGTCTAGCGTCTAGGATTGTAAAGTTTTCACTGAAACCCGTGACAATGACTCACCCCACGTGATCTCAATAATTTGTTACCCGTGTCAATTTCGTTTTTACTATGCATTCTAGGAAACTTTGAATTTTTTCAATTAGTTAATTTCGGCCAAGTTTTATAATGCCGTCCAAAATCACGTGGGTGAAAAACTTAGTGGTAGAACTGGGTAAATCATACATATCCATACATTCTTGGAATTAGGTTTACATTATGTATTTTTAAATAAATCGTCTAATTAAGCTAATAAAATTTTACAAGTTAAAAAAAATTGCATTACATAAACATCTAATATATTTTATTCAGAAGATCAAAAAAAAAAAAAATACTTCAAAAAATATAATAGTAAATACTAATTTTTACTTTCAATCCCATTAAAAGGATAATAATAATTATGTATAAAGAATTTTAAAATTATTAATTTAAATTATTTTATTACGAAGTAATTTAATGTTTAAAATAGCATTTAAAAAACTTTTGATAATTCCGTATTTAACTTTTTCTATTATATTTATTTTATAGATCAGTTGATAAATCTAATTTATCAAAGAAATTTTTTCTTATATCATAATTATATAAAATTCTTTAAATATTTATAAGAATATCTCTATAATTCATAAAAAAGATAAAATATTATTTCATTATAAGTTTTTGTTTTATCATAATAATGTTTATTCATATTATTAAATTTCAAAGATATGTTAATAATAATTGCATTATAATTTAATATATTTAAAAAGACTAATATTAGTTTTTATAATAAGATTCCTTTTGCAAATTTCTATAATACATATTTTTCTATACTTGCTTATAAAATATTATTAATAAGCTACATCCTTTAATATGAAATTATAAAAGATTTATTTAAAACTATTATTTTAATACTCTAATAAAGTAATATGTATAAAAAATTTTTTCTTTTTTATATAAAACTTTATTTTATAAACAAATATTATCATAATAATATAAGAAATTATCTTTATAATTTAATTTGTTATTTCTAAATTTTCTAAGCATTGTAGGAAATTTATATATTAAATAGTACTTTTTAAGAAATAAACATCTTATTTTGATATCTTTTAAGAGGTAAATGATAATATTAGAGCTTTATTTATTGAAGATGCTGTTATATTTAGATTTATGAACAGCGCTCTAAGGTAAAACCACTTTCTGATTTCGCAGATGAAAGGGACCAAAAGCCAATCCAAATTTAGTTGACTCCATTCTAGTTATTATAAATAATAAATATATGTATCATTATTTCGACAAATACAAAAAGTTTACCATTAAATAAATTGTTCAAGTAAAAATAAAACATAGTTTTAAATTCATATCAGTTTTATTATAAAAAATGATGGAAATTGATATACAAGATTGATTGATGATACAAATAATAGTTATATTTAAATATGAAATTTATAATGTAACAAATGTAACAATATATTTACTGTTTTTTTTATAATGTGTTAGAAATTATTTAAACAAACGAAACGTTATCGATTAATTAATATATAGAGTTTTGTATAATTACCTTTAGATAAAAGTAGCCATTTCTTTTCCTACATATCTCCTATTTACAAGTTTGATTTTCCAAAATTAATCAGAGATAACTCGCGTCACAATCTAATTTACCAATCCAATTTTTGGTCACGGAACTTGCTGCTACATGGAGTCGTGTTGGGTTTACGTGACCAATCATACACGCCACTTCTTTTAATAAAAGCGGCTTCATCCCATCCAGCATCTTTGAGCAAAGTTTGGAGGTCTGTGTCAAGTAACGTGAGTACCGAAGGAGTATTTCCTGACGCATAAAACCGCAAGTGTTCGTCTATCATTAAATACGAATGGCGCAGCAGATTGTTTGGTTCGGGAACGAGTTTTTCCCCATGGACTTTCGCGTGTCGATTTATGAAGGCCTCGAATTCCGCGCTGCTTATTTGGAATTCGGTAGCGTTTCTCAAAGTACCGTCAGTCCCTGTGTTTTCTCCAGGTACGATCAAAACCTGAAAACATTTCCATCGAAACGGTTGAAGCAAGGATATGTCATGATTCATATCCTCCTGCCAATTATACCGGCATACCACGGTATTGACTTTGAATTTGACACGAAATTCTCTACAGAGAGAAGAAACTTCTTGTACGGCATTGAGATGCAAGCCTTGACCTCGACCAATTTGTACATTGGTCTTCTCATTAAAAGAATCGCACGAGACCGCCATGATGTCAAGGTATTCGCCATATCGAATGAACCAATCACGTTTCACCTTACTTCCATTCGTCACAATGGACACTGACTCAAGGCCTAGGTCCTGCTTGCAGTAGCGTACAAGATCTCCGAGATATTTAGGATAGAGAAACGGTTCTCCACCGGCGAAGTTGAGCTTACGCATTCCTCCATCTTTTAATTTCTTTAAGGCGAGTTGTGAGTCTGTTAACGTTGGCATATCGGAAGTTTTAGCGGTATGAAAACAAAATCCACATTTGTAATTGCATTTACGAGTAAAGTGAAAATTCACGGCTATCGGAATCAATGTTCTTTGGGAGGTTTCCATTTTCTTTCGCGTACGTACCCATCGTTGTGAGAAATAAGCGGCGAAAAGTACACAAACAAGAATTTCGAATAACATACTTAATATAGTGAATTACCTTTAATGATTGAAAACTCGGACTATTTATAATGAAATTTATGTATTGTTAATCAAGAACTATATAATAATTGCTTCATCTACTCGATGTAATTTGTAATGTTTATTTGTAGCGCATTTTTTTGTTTTATTCGATCCAAAAATTGGAGTGGATAATTGTATGTTATTGAACGGGGCGTTAAAATATCGGTCTTCGACCGATATAGCCCCGTTCAATAACAATATTATTATACTGTCTATTAGGATTAGTGCGTGTACCAATATTAATATAATGTCGATCAGCAAAAAAAATATCAGGTATGATTAAAAAAATATCAGTACATTAAATTCCGCACAATCCTAATGGACCGTGTAATAATAATTAATATTTAGCTAACGTTTCAATCGTTTGCACAAAAATGATAATAAAAAAATGGGATCGCTTTATATTTCAAGAAATTGACTTTAAGCTTATCAAAAACTGCTATAATCAATCACCATTATTGTTCTTGTTTTAGAACCCAAATTGCGTATCCGATCATTTCAGCCAAAATTAATGAGAAAATAATCCATTAATGCTAGTAGAAATGATCGGGTTAGACATAAAATATGTTATTGTTGATCAATATGGTTAGTGTATTGTTGAACAAAAATCTGAACAATAAGTGACCTCAACATTATTCACCTACAGATAGGAATGGGAACAAAAAGGAAAAGAAAAAAACAATTGCTCACATTGCAATCATCATTTATATCTTTTGTATTCTTTAATCAATCTCAATTTTCAATAATTATGTTGATACGCGTCATTTATTGAATCACAAGGTAGAGAATCGGATAAATGATTGGTTGCCAGGCTGTTTTAATGGATATTTGATTATGTGAATATATTATTAACGATAGATGATGAAGTATGCAACTAATTAGCTAATAAAATTTTTATTTTAGCAAACTTTTTATTGCTGATTTCAAGTGACGAAAAAAATGATAATTATGAGGTTGACAATTGACAAAAGAAGCGCGTCAATAACTATTATACGCGTCATTTAATTTTGTTAAAAACATTATTGAACAACATTCTATCGTTAATTTATATAATTTTAAATGATAAGTTCTTTTTATGAACATGTCCCTCAAAATTTATTTTAATTCGGGAAAGCTCGTCAAGCTGGGAAATTGTATTTACAACTTAGGAATGCCTGATATTATATAGGTCACGTGTTGCTTTAAATTTCATATACAAAGTTTATAATAAGTTAGTTCAAATACAGTACAAGTACAATATCAATTTTATCTAGTTCCTACAAATTTCCACCCGGGTATAGTACGTTCTTCCAAGTAATCTTGACACCTTTATTAAAATCAATATGTAATCTAAATTGGAACCTCAACGTCATCCACATCAACACCATCTTTAAACCAACGCTCTTCTTCAGTGATATGAATGTTGTTTGCGCTCATTTGCCGAAGTTGCATGATTCCTTCCTTATCAAAAGTCCAATGTTCGATACCGTAGGCTGGGGAAAGAGAAAAAAAAAAGAGTTAGTTCTTATTCAACTATAACAACAAATTGCATATAATTACATACCACGATACCACTATCATCATGATTGCAACGAAAACGGAATAATGTGTTAAACCTTATACCTTAATACACTTAGTGTGCAAACTAATATACTTGCCTGCTTCTGATGATCGTGATACTCGTACCAAAACTCTACTGCAATCTTATTATCCGTCCACGAAAACAACTCCTTTCTCAATCTATAATCTAACTCCTTTGACCACTTGTCCTTCAAGAACTTAATGATTGAATCGTGCCCGGTGAAGAACTTATCACGATTGCGCCAGCTAGAGAAGATTAACGGTCAATTGTTTCGTTCAAAAACGCTGCCAATTCAAGTAACGAAAAGACACATACATAGAATCTTTAGTATAAGCATCAACAACTTTATACGGATCCTTAGTATTCCACAAGTTTTGCGCTTTCTTCACTTTGAAATTCGCAGTTTCTTTAGTAAATGGTGGGACACCACCGCTGCTTGCGTAAAATCCTTATTGAACGAAAGCGATATAAACGAAAAGTTAATATTCAAACTTTTAACATTTGCTCGGATATAAAAAAAAGGATCAGGAAATTATTTTTATAACTTTTTAACAGGACAGTGAGACTTCTCTTAGTTGCCGTGGGTGTATATTTAGAGAAAATGAACATTTTATCAATTACCAGAAAGTTTTAAAAAAAATTTTCTTAAAAAAGTTTAATAGGGCAGATCAACCTTGTGCAACGATCTACGTAATAATATAAAGCATTAAGTGATAGACCATATTATAAAGAAGACTGTAATATATATTTTTTGAAGATATCTTTCAAAAATGCAACAAATTTGAGTGATTTTTAAAACTATGTATAATTACATAACTTACCAAATATTTATTTTATATTATATTTTCTGTTCTTTTATTTATTAACATTAAATCTGAAACTTTATATTTATTGATTTTTTGCAAGATTTCTTAGAAAATAAAAAGTAGTATAAGTATTATTTTTAATAATTTTTGCATTTAAATAACTAGTATTATATTGCTAATTGAATGATAACTAAAAATCATTTGATTAAAATAATGTATTATTTCAATTAAATGAAAATTAAAAATTATTTAATTAAAACAATTGTTAAATATCATTTGATTAGAACAATTATATCATTTTAATTAATAAAAATTAAAAATCATTTGATTAGATTATTCCAATCAAACAAAAACTAAAAAAATTATTAAATTAGAATGATTGTATCATTTTAATTAAACAATAATACAAAAGTGTTATTTTAAATAGATGATAATTAAAAAATCATTTAATTAAAATGATTGCATTATTCTAATCAAACAAAATTAAAAAATCATTTAATTACAATAATTGTATTATTTTAATTGAAATAAAGTTACAAAATTGTTTGATTGAAATAATTGTATCATTTTAATCAAATAATAACTAAAAAATCATTCAATTAAAATGATTGTATTATTCTAATTAAATGATAACTAAAAATCATTCAATTAGAATAATGTTATTATTATTTCAAAGAAATAATATTCTTTATCATTATTAAATCTTATACAATGCTTATTTATATCTTATAAGACTTATAAAATGATTATTAAAATATTTAATAATTGTAAATTATAAAATCATTTAAAATTATTTTGTATTCATATATAATATAACTTTTATAATGATTTTAAAATTTAATATATTATAATAATTTTATAATGATTTAATAATTGCTTTATATTATATCCCTTAAAGCGTAGATATAAATTAGCTATAAAACATTAAAGAAAAATTATAATATTTTAATATCTAGTGATTATAAAAAGATGAAATAAAGTTTATTAGATTTGTCATATTTAGATCAATCTAATGATATTATTTTTAAATTTTTAAAATTAATAATTATTAATATATATTAATTTTTCAATTTTTCAATTTTTTAAAATAACTTATTATTTAATAATTATAAAAAAAAAAAAAAAAAAAAACTCTTTCCGCTGATCTTTTTTGCCAAAATATCTCTAACAACTAGAAGATAGAATACATATAGAAAAAAAACCGAACCTTATAATAAAACTATTTCAAACGCTTTAGATAACAACAAAAAACTTAGTGTTCTATCCTCTAACGATAACGAAAAGAACAAGAACAACGATAATATTACTAAAACTAAAAAAAGACAAAAAACTGATATCTCTACACTTGATACTACTTTTACAACAACTGAAGATCCAGATATTACCCAACAAACAGCAGTTATTACATAGACAACCTCTTTTACTCCTAAGGCAGGTTTTGTCTTTGAAGACTCAAAAGTATATGAAATGGAAATAGATAAAACAAAAAATATTTCACCTTCATCGTTTCAAGAAGCTAACACTAATATTTCAAGACATGCAAAGAATACAATAAATGATACAACAAACGATCTTAGTTCAACTTTAACTACTGCTAATATTACTGACAAGGAAAAAAATAAACAACTTTCTTGGGCTGACCAAGTTGAAAATAATGTAAACGAAACTGACCAATCACATGATTTTAATATGAAAGATACTTCCTTCAATATCATTACTTTACCGACGCGTTTTTTTGCATCAGATGATACTGCAAATATTACTGGTAAATCTATCACTGATAAACGGAACTTCATTAACAGGCTGTTTGTTAACTTTCCTGATTATCAAGGAGCATCATACAACTTCAAACTTAGAAAGTTCTTTGTATATTTTCATGCTATTAATCAACTAACACATGCAATAACAAAAGTTTAGGAGATGCAACACTAGAGTTCCGGACGAGTCGAGTTAACTCACGAGTCAGATAAGCTGAGTCGAGTTCAAATCAAGTCGAGTTGGTGT
>CAJVPP010001855.1:0-17503 GCA_910592005.1 Funneliformis mosseae
AAATTGCAACATTATTAAAATTTAAGTTGCAACAGGTGACAAATAAGTGTCACAATGTTGCAACGCCATCTTTAGTACCTGAGGTATTTTACATTCTAAGCCGCTCAAAAAGTGGGGGGTCATTATACATGGGGGGTATTATAGAGTGTGTTCTACGGTATTATCTAATAATTATATTTAATTAATAAAATATTTTTATTTCATATCAGAGGATGCCAGTATCCTTTCCTAATAATATGCTAACACCTTATCCTAACTAAACCTAACTAAACCTAAACAAATAAGATTTCATTACTCAAAAAAAAACTGTTTTCTGAATAAATAGTAAAACAGAAACTTGAGGGTATGATATAATGTGATACAAAAGAGAGGATATATATATCCATGGATATAGTTATAATGTAATTAATATTAGATATTAGTATTTTCCTTTTTAAATAAAAAATAAATATTTTTTAAGAGTAATAAATAGGATTTTTGATATGAAAAATAATTATATTGTTAAAATACTTGGAAAATAAAGTGAAGAGTATGACAATTAATAATATTCTTTGGTGTAATTTACATTTTTTTTAGATAAGTAAATGTATTTGAATTTGATAAATTGATTTATATTTAAATCAAAGTTTATATTTTTTATTTTTTTTTCTAATAAAACAGTATACTAATTATTAATAGTTGATTACTAATTATTAAAAATTCGGAATTAGAGAAGGTATTAATGTAGAAATCAAAAAAAAAAAAGAAAAGAATCTAAAATTTATTACAAAAATAATAAAATTACCTAATAATAGAAAAAAGAATTCGATAATTTAATTGGAATCCGCATCCATATTTTGGTCATCGTCTTTATCGTTATCACTATCACCATCAAAATATTCATTTTCATGCCACATTAAACGTTTTCTACTTCTAATATCAACAGTTTGATCCTCTCTTGCATCTCTTAATTCCTCATCAGATTCATCCAACAAACATTGTAAATCTCCTGGAAGTTCTTGCATTTGAACACTTGGAGCACCATCCAAGAATCTTAATAATTCATGAACTTGTTGAGAAATTTTTTGTAACTCGGTCTTTGTATTAAAATTATCAATTTTTCTTACAAGTGGAGGATGTAATGAAAAATCGGGACCAAAGAAATTATAAAAACGGGTCCTTTCTGGTAATTCAGGTGGTAATTCTGCGTCAACTAAAATTCCTGTTTCATAAGTCCAACACCTTGCTACATTGTGAATTCTATATCCACCTCCTCCAAGAACTAATAAAGGAATATGCCAACTTTTTACGAATCGAACGCATTCTCCATGAGCTTTAATACTTATATTAAAACCTCCTAATCTATCCTTTCCAAGTGAATCTGCTCCGCATTGTAAAACGATAACACTTGGTTGATAATGATCCCTTACATCCGATATAACATCTTTAAATAATGTAAAATAGGTTTCATCATCGATCCCATCCTTAAGAGGTACGTTAAGACAAAAAAATTTGCCTAACCCACAACCAATCTCGTTTATATTTCCAGTTCCCGGAAAGAAACTACCACTATCATATTTGTGAAATGAAACCGTCATAACTCGATCTGTAGCGTAAAATGCTTCTTGTACACCATCACCATGATGTATATCAATATCGATATACAAGACACGAGGATAAAACCTTTCAATGACAAGATTATTTAGATCAAATAGATCAATTATATAAAGTAGGTTGGAATTAAAATTTTTGACAAACCTTAATAAATGTTGTATTGCCAAAACTATATCATTCACGAAACAAAATCCCGAAGCTTCAAATCTTTTTGCATGATGTAACCCACCACTCCAATTAATGCATATATCAGCCGCGTCTGAAGCTAATTGATGTGCTGCGGCTATAGAAGCACCTGCATATATCTGACAAAAATCATACAACCCTTCAAATATTGGACAATCCTCACTTATGTTGAATTTTGAAAAATCCTCAACAAAATCTTCAGAATTTTCTGGCGTTACGTCCTTTAAGAACTTTATATAATCTGTTTCATGAAATTCCATTAACTCATCATCCGTTGCTTTAGGAGGACAATACACGGTCATTCTTTCGTGAAGTTCATAACTCATAACCAAATCATTTGTTAAAGTCAAGCGATGAGGTTTCATTGGATGTTGCAACTGTTTAAAAAATCTGTTTATTAGCAACAGAAAAACTTATATTTAAAAGAGTTGTTTTCTTGAAAATTCTAAACATACTCCAAAATGAAAGTTTCCAACATCTTTATGATGAAAATAAGCAACCTTTTGTTTTGAATGTGGTTGTATATGAAAAGTTGCTGATTGAGGCTGTGCAGTTTTCTCGCTATTACTTGGAAGAAAAGTGGAAGAGAACATCTTTATCAAATCTTAAAAAAAAATTATTGTTGACACCGTTTAATTGATCCGATCGAGTGTTACTAAATCGCGATGATTATAGATGCACGTGATTTTTTTTTTTTTTAATGATAGAATTCCAAGTACTTTTTTTTAAATTCCTTTAACCTTTTCAAAAATCAATAATTAATTATTTAATTCATGACAGTTATCTGTAGGCTGAGTACCAGTAATAGTCCTAATGTCAATATTAAACACCAATCAGTAATTTCGGAAATACAATTAAAGTTTTAGGTAATGAACCAACCAATAATGGAAAAAAAAAACAAAAACATAATCTTATTTTTAAGCAAATAAGATCACGTGTTGTACATGCTTCAATTAATTAGTTGATCGTTGTCAGGGTTGTTGAATCAACCACTAGGCGCGGTAGACCAGCATTTAAATTTGATAAATTTACATTATTTCTAGTAATTCGACGGTTGACTATTAATACTTAACTAATAAGTGAGGGCTAGAAAAATCTGAAATAAATAATAATAATAATAACAATAATAGTTTCCCTTCGCGTTATTTGCAGAACTTTTGTTGAAGTGGTGAATAATTGGAATCTTTTGCTTGCTTTTGAAGAACATCCTGGTGTTTTTAGAGAGGATGGAGATATTATGTTTTGCAATTTTGTAACTTTTCAGTTGAATGGAAGTCAAAATCTACTGTGGATGGACATTGTCTTTCAAAAGAACATTTTAAAAAAAAACAAAGTTATGAAAGTAATGAACAAAAAAACAAGTCGTTGGTGACTAACGGTTTATTATTAATAATAAAGTTACGCGAAGAACAAATAAATCCGAAAAAGGATGAAAGAGAAAGCGCGCGTAAATTGATATTTATATCTTTTGAATTTGTAATGAAAAAAATGATGAACCACTTGGACAACAAATTTTAAAAAACTAACCTAGATTCCATAAGTAACAAAACTAAATAGTACATTTACAAACCTAATTCTCAAGGGAAATAATATGAATAATAATTTCCAACCCCGATCGTGTCTAATAAGATTCTCTGTCATTAGAATAGGTTATTATTATTAAATCATCAAATATGAAAGTAAACAAACAAAATCCTTTTGCAAGAATTGATTTCGCTTAGTCAATATTTTTTTTTTAATTTTTTAATTTCAATTTATTTTTGTTATGTAAAAATAGTTTTTTTTCGATTTTTTAAAAATAGTTTCAGCAATTTCGACAGGTGTTATTAATCGAACCATATTATAAATAATAAAAAACATAAATAAAAAAAAAAAATAAAAGATTCTTTAATTCTTTCAAACGAATATATTGAGTACGTAGAGGGGGATCGGAAAAATGTTCGGAAATTTAATTTTTGTAACTTTTTGGGATGTGGCTGTGAAACTTAATAATTAAACTTTAAAATCTTTTGGTACATCGATTGGATTTGATTTACAGCGTCAAATATTGATTAACGGGATTTACGCTATCCCATCGGAAAAAAAAAAAAAAAAAAAAAAAAAAAAAAAAGGTATATATTTATATATTTGTTTATTTATTTATTTAAAACTTTTCAAGTCCACATTTTCAACCTTCAACCTTTCCCAGTCATCAATCGAAATATTACTCGAAAGAAAGAAGTAAATCCTACAAATGGAAATGAAAGTCATATGGGTCCGAAGAAAAAAAGGTTGAATTTACACCGAATTGGTTTTAGAAAGCTATTAATAGACTAAACAAAGCAAAATAGTAATCATGCATGAAGATGTTTCTATAAAGAATTTTCCATCAATATACTCCTCATTTATTTATTTATCTTTTTTTTTTATTTATGATTACTAAATTTAAACCGTTCGCACTTTCATTTATAATTCGTTAAGGCTAGATTATGGATAATTCGATTAGAAGCCAAGGTTACACGCGTCAAGCTCACTAACTCTTTACACAAAGGTGAAAGATTGAATTATTATTCTTGAATTCTTGGCGTTTTCATTACCACTCTTAACAAAGATAATGAAGGAAACGTTTTAGTCATCGAGTTTCCTCTTTTACATGTAATGAAATGAATATGCAATGATAAAACTTGTAATTTCTTAATAACCTTTAATTTGTTCATTAGGATTTCGCGTTGATGTTGTCAAACATTTTTCTCTTAATTCTTTAATCACTGCATGCTTTTGTAAACGGATTAATTAAAATCTCTCGGCTCCTTGGTTTGTTTCAAAGGCATCAAATTCTTTGCTCATTGTGCGTCGTTTGCTTGGATTTCATATACTAATTTGTGGTTTAATTGACTGCATCATGCCGACATGAGTACGATATTTCTGAAACGGTAATGATTTACTCAATCTGAGATGTATAATAAATCTTTACGACATATAAAATGATTTGTTTTGAAGATCCCCTTGGCCAAAGTTGACAAGCCTAATTGAGAAAAAATTACTGTAATCATTATGTTTGACAAAAGAAAGTTTCAGGTCTTGGCAAAAAAAAAATTCCCAAACTGGGTCTAATATTATTGATTATTTTCATGAAGATAATGAAGCAGAAAATTATGCAAGATTAATGATTTTCAAGGGAATAGAAAAAAAAAAAAAGGTAATTTTAAACAAATTATGATCTGCCATAATAAATAAAGATTTGGGGAGTTTTTGTTTATTTCATGTGTTCGAATAAAAAAACAAGAACATTATAAAAAGAAAATCATTGCAATAAAAGTAAATGATATTCTGCTTAGAGTTTTCCTGGCTCTTGGCTAAAAGTTTTCATCGAGAAGAAATTACCCGACTTGAAAAAAAAAAAATTTACTGCGTATGAAAATGTGTTGGCTTTTCGTTCGTTCTTTCTTTTTTTAACAATTAAAGGACATGATGTTTCGTTTGATAACATTGTTTCTCTCCTCTTGGCAAAAAATGATATCAATTTATTGAACGTATTAAGGATGATAAGATATTATTTTTAATCTGTAAAGAAAATTCTGACGAGAAAAATCATTTTCTTTGCCAAGTCCAATTTTTTTTTTTTTTTTTTACACACCGTTAATTTAAAATTTGCCAAGAAAACACCGTAATTTTTAGGTGTGACAAACGTCTTCTTGAATATTCCTTTTTTTAATGATGATTTCCTTAATTGGTCACATTTCATCCAATAAT
This sequence comes from Funneliformis mosseae, assembly GCA_910592005.1. NCBI lineage: Eukaryota > Fungi > Glomeromycota > Glomeromycetes > Glomerales > Glomeraceae > Funneliformis > Funneliformis mosseae. The sequence goes on from CAJVPP010001855.1 coordinate 5,512, forward strand.
TATCAAATTTGTATCACCCACCCAATTTAAGCAAAAATGGATTTACATTTATTATGGTTTAAAAAATTATGATACGCGTCAAAACTTTTCTTGGCAAAAAAATAATCAGCTTTTTTCGGATTATATAAATGGAAGCGATTTTAACAAGACAGTACGATCAGAAAAAAAAAAAAAATTCAAAAAATTCATTTTTTTTTAAAAAAAAAAAATAATAACCTTTTTTTTTAAAACAATCATCACTTTTTGACACAAACACATTTCTTTGAAAGCAAAAAAAAAAAAAAATGTCTTACAGTTCAATCAATCCACTTTCGCCTCCCATCTCCGAAGGAAATCATTTGGAATTTATTTGCCTTTGGAAAAATTGTTGCCGTATCTTTGAGGACGCAGAAACTCTTTATGCTCATCTCTCAACAGATCATGTAGGTCGTAAATCTACTGGAAATCTCTGTCTCAACTGCCATTGGGAGGATTGTGATGTTAGCACATCTAAGAGAGACCATATTACCAGTCATTTAAGAGTTCACGTGCCGTTAAAACCACACAAGTGCGAAGTAAGTATCTTTAACTCGATTATTATTTAATTTATTAATGCTGACTAAAAAAAAAAAAACTTACAAATTTTTCTTTTTTCCAAATAGACATGCAAAAAAGCTTTCAAGAGACCCCAAGATTTAAAGAAACATCATAAGATACATAGCGAACAACATCAACAGCAGTTAAGCCATTTGAAAAGTCAACGCTTGTCCAAAAAATTTCGTCCGCCATCTCCTCCTTACTATAACATACGACAAGCTTCGCATGAATTGCCACATTCGACCTGTACCTTAAAAAACAACCGTGTGAAAACCTTTACTCCTAGATTACCTTCGATTTCACTCTTCTCGAATACAAATTCTTCAATTATGAATGTTCAAGATGTTTCATCAATTTCCACACAACAAAATTATCCTTCAACTTTTACGAGTAATTTCTCATGGTTATAAAATGTTGTTGATAAATAATTTTGAAAAAAAAAAGAAGGGTTAATTGTATATAAAGCTTAGTTACAACGAATTTTTACTTTTATTCTATACATAATTTTTAGTTTTAATTATTTCTTTTACTTTATTATTTTTTTCTTCCTTTCTTCTTTGCTTTGTCTATCTATTTCTATTTAATTTAAAATTAGATAATAGCACTCTATTTTTTTTTAAGTTTATGGGGGTTTGCTGAGCAAACGTTTTAAAATTTCTCTTTTTGGAATTTTCTTTTTTTTTTTTTTTTAGAAATCACCTCTTTTCTTTTTCAACATGACAAATAATTTTATATGGAATGATAAATACAAATTAAATTAAATTCAATAATAATAGATAAATAAATAATAAAAATTTATGTGATAATTTGCATAAAAACATCGCCCGAATGGCACAATATACATGTGAATTGGTTGTTTCTTCAGGAGTTAATTTTGCAAATGGGCATAAATGTCAATGCCTTACTGCTGACTGACGATCTTACCCGTGTTTTGCAATGATTAGTTCAGTGATTAGTACGTGATTAGTACAGTTAGTACATTATAATATTACATCCAACCCTGCCTTCATGTTTACAAAAAAAAAAAAAACCCCCCAATTTGTATTTTTTTTTATATTTGTTATATTTACGTCAAATCAGCTTTTATACAAATTGAGGATGGATTTAATAAATTAATTCGCAAACAAAAGCTGTTAATAAACCCGTTATTAAAGACGATATCATATTAATCTTTTTTTAATAAAAAAAAAAATGATGAAAAAAATAAATATTTATTAGTAACATTAATCAGAAAAAAAATCATTCCTTCCCCTCCTTCACTTACCTGATTATTATTTAATAAGTCATACCCGCTAACAACCTTAGAATCCTTATCGTCATGACGAGCAACTTTATGCGATTTTTCATTATACTTTGTGATTTGTACGGTAGCTCCCAATAATGAATCAATTAATGAACCAATTAATCCAGCGACCGAAGCAATTAATATTATTTCCGGGTGTCCTTGACATGAATTTGTTAAGATTAATGATATTGTTGCCGAAATTCCGATTAGAAGTCCACCTAATATTGAAGCTAATAATCCTAATGGTGAAATCCCTCCATTTGTACCAGGTGGCACCTTAAGGGTAAGAAAGGTAACAAAAAGAGAGAACAGGTTGTTTGATAAAAGAGAGACGAAAAAAAAACGGTTCTTTCCTTCCTATAAAAATCATCTTACCTTTTTAAACGTAGTTATTAAGATAGGCCACCCTTCGTTAAGAATGCCAAGTTCACTTGCCCACTTGATAAAAAAAAAAAGGAATTTTTTTTTTTAAATTAATAAAATGAATCAAAGGTTAAAAGAAAAAAAAAATGTATTTTTACCGTATCTCCATTACAAGTTGCGTAAATCCTTTTTTTTTTGTTAAATAAAAATCGAAATTCTGAATATATATATATATTTTTGTTTTTTTTTAAAAAAAATAAAATTCCAATTGTCTAAGGTACGATTTATTTACCCGAGGTACATGTAAAAGATGAATCTTGATCCCTGATCACTTAATAAGCATGATCCCGATAAATTTCCATCACCGTAATAATATTGGTGTATAACGGATAATATTGTTCCTATTAAAGCATTGCTATATACTTGACTTGCGGTTCTTTGTCCGCCTACGTAAAAAGAAGGAACAATTTAGCGCGCGAAATTTGAAAAAATGCAATTGGTGAATGAATTACATTCAAGGTATTCCTCTTCAAGTTGTTTCTTTCTTTCCGCTTTATACTAGATAAAATAATAAAGAGTTTGAATTTTGTTATTTTTATTTTAATTTATTTTAAACATACATCTCTTTTGCGCCCTAAAATAATTTACCTTTGTTAGTTTTGAACCGGTGAAATAAAATACTAACAACACAACGCCAAAAACAGACCAATCATTTCGTAATGTTCCAAAACCAACGGAAAAAGCAGCTAAAGCTCCAGAAGTTGATAGAGACTTCTTTCGATATCCATGTAACATAAGTATTAAAGAACATATGAACGTATATAATAAATTCATGTTGTAATGGAGATTTTTTTTTTTTTTTGAAAAAAAAAAAGAAATTTTTGTGAAACAGAGAATTTATAAAAGAAAATATGCTGATCATCCCGAATTGCCGAATTTGGTAAAATTCTCTCAAAAAATTTCCCGATAAACGCAAGCATAGACGCATAGACGATTGCAGATCAGAATGACATATTCTATACATTGTAATAATGCACATTGCATTATGACTCATAACTTATTAAATTTATCTCGTAAATCATAAATATTAGATAATACCGTAAAGAAATGCTCAGAGTAATATTCCACAAGCAATTATTACCCCTTTCTTTGGAAAATTCCGCATATGAGTGGAGAATACCATGAACGCTGGGATCAATTGGTATAGCATGAACAAAAGCTGTTTGTGCATCTCGTAGATTGACATTATTTATTCATAATGAGCTTGATTTGACCCTCTTTCTTTATAAAAAATAAAAAAAAAATAAAAAAGTGTTGCAAGATGCGCTCTTTGTTCCCCAGATGTTAACGGTGATTGTATTGATTCATATTAATATTTATAATAAGGTGTATATATCTTGCCGATTTTGTCGTGTTGCGTTTTGATTTATTGTATCGATAATTTTTTTGCTCTGAAGCAACAAAAAACTTACGTTCGCCTCATATTACCGCTTTGTTGGTGTTTTCAAGTCCGTTGTGCAAAGACATTCTCTGATGCTTGATACCCTAATTGGTGATGGTGAAGGCATTTTGACTGAAAAATTTGGGTATTGATTGCGAATATTTTTGTAATGACAAATATATCGATATCGATATAATTAAATCATTAAAATAATTTATAGTTAGAGCGGCGTTTTCATGCGCATCGATCTTCAAAAAAAAGATTAACATAACTCCGACAATATAGTGAGTCATATGTAATCATTTCATTGACCGCAGAAATTAAAAAAAAAAAATAAACCTCTTTTCCTTGTATAAATAATTTGATTGAGAGCCGAATCATCCACTTTCCCATCTTTTATAATAAAAAAAATGCTTTAAAAGAAAAAAAAAATAAATAAATAAATACTTTGAAATCATTTGGAAATTTATTATAATAAATATCCCGACTTCAGAATATATAAATCTCGCGTTTGAAACTACTCAATCATACAGTTTTCATCGTTATAATCCCAATTTTGAATTTAATCTCGTTACCTTTTATCACTTATTATTTTCGTGAAAAAATATCAAGTCTTCCCTCTCTATTAACTTTTTTATCCACCGCAGTATTTGGCGTCTCACTTCCTGAATTAAAGTTTCTCGTCTTTTTTTTTATCCGTCAAATATAATAACGAATTCCTAATTTTAAATTTAATCTCGTATCTTTCTAAAAAGAAAAAAAACAATTTACCACCATTTCCTCTCAAATCAGTTCAACATGACTTCAAATTCCAACCTCAGATTCATTAAAACTTGGTCTTTAACTACTACTACTGATGACATGAATTCGTCTCAGCATTTTGATTTTGTCAATTTTGATAATTACTTTTCTTACCTTGACCTTGTATTCGACGATATGGACCAATCAGTTGATTCGTTCTTTGAGAACCGGCAAGATGAGTGGTTTGAGAGGGATGAAGGAGGACGATTTTTTATTTTGCGACAACAACGTTATCAGTCTATTAAACGACTTTATCCGAAACAATACAATTCGAAATCGTCTCCTTCCTTCTCCTCAACAGCATCAACATATTCACGATGTGTTGAAAGAAGTGATCAATTGCACCATTCCCTCAGCTGGTATTAGTTCGGTTATTAATCATTACTTTATTGATTTTAATGATATTATCATTTATACGAATTCAAATGATCTACTTAACCTTTCAATCGGACTTGTTCAACGACAACAAAGATCATTTTTAAGTTTTAACGTAAATGCTTTTAAGAAAGGATTTGATGATATTGAATGGAACTTGGAATCTTATAAAATGAAAAAACAACCAAATGCTGGCGGTGGAAGTTTCTTGTCAGAGATCCTTTCTTGTGAAATTATCACGAGGATCTTAAATGTGGAGTTGTTTAAAACCGAGGTAAGCACCCTACCCTTGTCGTAAAACACTCATTTCAGGCGCATTTAATCAAATTACGACGTTTTGATTTTTTTTTTTTTACAGATGGAAATCGATTACTTCTTCGAAAATCAGCCAATGACCGATTATTTGGTTAATTTTCGTCATCTTTTTAAACAAACTTCTGCTTTGACGCTTGGAGTATCAGTAACCAGAGCGTACGCACATAATAGAAGGTACACAAAACTTGACGCGTATCGACTCCTAACGAAAAAACTTGCAGGAATCAATTGTTCTACGAGGAATATAACAAACGCAAAATTATGGAAGCAAGTTTTACATATCTGGTGTCCAAGTGGAAAAGTTGCTAGGATTGTTAGGAAGGTTTATAACAAGTTGGATAATAAATTAAAGAGTAATACCGTCGTTATCGTCACGATAGTTAATTGTAAATGGGTTTTCACCAATAAACGATAAGTGCGGTGGAAAATTTTTCATTTTTCAAAGGTTTTATTTGATATTTTCTTTTCTTTCTTTTTGTTTTTTGTAATAAGCATTTATAGTATATATATAGTTCGATGTGATGTACAGTACATTGTATATACCAACATTCCTTCCATTATATGTTATAATCAATAAAGGTTTTTAATTATATTAATTCGTTAAAAAAAGAACATCGAATCTTAATTTCTATGGAATATCTAATATACGATTTTATTTTTCAAGACGTTTCAATTCTTTATCAAGTGACTTTTATAACGTTGACAATTACAGTATGATTCGGTTCAAAATTTCTTTTTATATTAATTTGTTCACAAAAAGATTTTATTACAAAAAAAAAAAAAAAATGAAAAAATTTCATCTTAATTAAATGCTTTTATTCTCTAGTTATGAGTTTCAAAGGTTTTAGGTGCTAGTGGTTGTTACTTGCGACCTCTGTGTTATGAATCTTCGTTTAAATTTCATCATCAGTATCGTTGTAAATGCAACTCTAAAAATCATTCATTGTCGCACCAAAAGAACGTTTTAGGATATATGCAGACGCATTAAGTGCCAACAATTCAAAAATATCAAGAGACAAACAGCAGGCAATGATATCGGTAACAATGACTGCAGATCCGCGGTTATTGAAGGCCCATTTTAATTAAATATTATAATGAAATTCACCTCATTCCGCAGCGAAAATCCGAGACAAATAACGCTGTGGGAATTCAATGATCACCCAAATACATGAAACCTGATTTTAAAAATATCAAATATCACTCAAACAGGAAACAAAAGCGGTAGATAATAATATTATATATATGGGCTGGGTGGTTTGTAAAACAAAACAACTTTTTTTTCTGTTAAAAAATTCCCCTTCAAATTTATTAAAAAAATTTCAATTTTTTCTTTTTTTATAAAAATATAAAAAAAAATAAAATAAAATAAAAAAAAAAAAAAAACAAAATGATTCAACTTACCTTTGACTGTATGGAAAAAATCTTTAAAAATTTGGAATATAAGGACATACATTCATGCTTACTAGTTAATCGACTTTGGTGTGAAAATTCCATTCCTATTTTATGGAGAACCATTTGGAACTATAATACTTTAATTGCTTCGCTTCCCAAAGGATCAAAAAACATACTAAGTAAGAATAAAATCAACATTATAAACCTGAATTCCAACCCTCCATTATTCAATTATACGAAATTTATCAAGAGCCTTTCAATCGATGAAATCGATAAAAATATTGGAAAACTTCTTAAGCATCATAAATCACCAAACCTTAACTATAACAAATACTTGGTAACGCAGGAAATATTTAAAATGTGCATGAATCAAATTTATTCCCTAAGGGAATTGGCCTTTCCTCATTTGGTAAGATACATTCCCTTTACAACTTACCCTGGGGCGACCGACTGTTTGAGAAACCTTTCAGAATTAAGCTGTAGTTCAAACATTTATTCGGAATTCTTTTATCAGTTATCACACATTTGTCACGAAATACAATCTTTGAACATCACTTTCAATAATGTCATTTCGAACGGATTGATACAATTAATTACCGTTCAAAAGAATTTGAAGTATTTGACATTCGAAGGGTTTGACGATTTAGAAATGGTGATTCCTTTATTAACGAAACATTCCACAAATTTAATGGAATTAAATCTTTATGGTCATCTTCCTATACCTTTGTCATTTATCGCTGATTACACCAACCTACGAGAACTCGTATTATCTTTTGATCGTCATTATGGTTTTGAAAATTTTGAAATTTTACAAGATGTTTCCCTTCCTCGATTACAAATTTTGAAATTTTCATACGGGGGTTCCAATCAAGATTATTTGATTAAATTTTTGGAATGGAATGGAAAGAATTTAGAAGAATTTACCGTTGATGGTATTAATAATGATTCGATAAATTTGGCTGTAGCCAAATTTTGTCCAAACCTGAAATCTTTATTCACCGTATTTTTGAAAAATGAAATAGAAACGTTAAAAATAATCTTTAACACTTGTCAACAGTTGGAATGTATTAGGGTTTGGTGTGGTGGTGAATATCTACCTGAAGACGTTTTATTGAAGGTTGTCGCAAATCATTCCCCCCCAAAATTTCATGAATTAAAAATGAATTATGAATGTAAAGGAAAGCGACTCTTTATAAACTGGAAATATCAAAATAAGGATCAGAAAAATAAAATCTTGCCTTATTATGAACAAGAAGATGAACATGAACAGTTGAATGAATGGTTGAATCAGGAATGGTGGATTCGAAAAAGAACCGAACGGTTGTCGTTGTTAAAGAATCGAAACGAAAATGAAAGGTCGATGGATCGAAATGAAATTGTACGATCGGATGAATTGATAAGTCGGTCAATCGGTCTAAATAGAAGAAATGAACGGTTTAATGAACGGTTGAATGAACGACGGTTTGGTGACTGGACAGATCGGTCGATAAGTATAGAAAGAAGAAACGATTTGTTGAATGAACAGTTTAATGAAAGATTGGTAGAATGGACAGATCGGTCCGTGGGTCAAAATACAAATGAGTGGTCAAATGAACCGACACTTCGAGATGAAAATGATAAGAAGCTTAATCCTAAAGAAGAATTAGAGTCCTTTTTTACAAATTGGACAAATCGTGTACCAAAAAAATCATTTTCTTTGATTTTTATCAGTCAGAACTGTTCAATCACAACAAAGTTGGAGGTTAAAAAGGGTAGTGTTGAAGTAATTGAAAAATATAAAGAGTTGGGCGTCATTAAAAAGTTTGAAATTATTGACTTTTATGATTTTGAGCTATAAATATAATATATATTTTTTTTTTAAATTTAGTGAATAATAATTAGACTACTTTGAAACGTTCTTATCTTTATGTATTTATGTACTATATTTCAAATAACAATAAAATCTCTTATACTGTATATTAGCAATGTAACAATTCCTTTTTTTTTTAAAAAAAAAAATTATCTTGAATTTGTTTGTTTGTACTTGAAGTGTGGATTCCAAAGAGCTTCCGATTGGATATTCGATCTCTAATTTCTTCTGACTGAAAGTGATTTCACGAGAAATTAGCTTCGGAACAACTTTGCTTTAAAATCGTTCGGGGAGTTCTACCTCTTTTCGAATTCAATGTCAGAAACTAAATTCGAACATCTTTTTCAAATGAAAGCTCTAGTCAAAAATGGTTTAAGTGTTTGGTCATGTAACTGTCGATATCAGTATCACACCATTATTTAATTATGAATTTTTACCAGGACAGATTTCTTTAAACCTTCCTAAGATCGTTGAATTTTGTCAAATATCGGTCTGATACATCGTGATTCATCAACAGCAAGCAGTATCTTCGAAAGAAAAAAGCAAACGTGACGTGTTTGAAAATTTATTAGTCGAAATAATTTTTTTTTTTTTTTTAGGGATTTTATATTTTCTTAACATGAAATAGCCATTATGCACAACTAAAGACAATTGCATCAGAAGAGTCCTTTTTTGGATATTAATCAAGCATCTTTTATTGGTTTTAGTTAAAAATTGTATAATCATATTTACGTCTCTCATGTGAATGAATTGAATCATTGATGCACATTTCATCTATATTTTCATGCATCGTGATATTGGATTTAAGTTTCCAGAAAAAAATATTTATTTAAATATTTTATTATAACAAACGCTATTAATAAATCATCAATTGTTCGGATATTTTTGGACCACCTTAATATATTAATCATTAATCACCCTTAAAATATTAATCACCCTTGATTTTCAATCTTTCAATTATAAATTGCTCCCTCTGCACATTTTATATCAAACTTCACAAAAATTTCTCTCTCTTTTGAGCTTCACCATAGTTATTACTTGAACTTCATTTTATCATTTCTTTTGTCATCAACAAAAATGCCTCCTAATCTTAAACCTAATCTCCCTGCTGATCTCGTTCTTGATGCCGAACAACTAATGGCATTTGAAGAAATGGGCGGACGAGATGCAATAACTTTCAATCGTCTTGGGGATAATCAAAGTAGACTTGCTTATATCCAAGCACTCGTCAATAAGAAAAAGAATGGAATGGAAAAATCGGTATGTTTAGTTAACAAAGATAAAATTTTTATTATAAATTTTCACTAAATCCTTTTCATTTCGTCGCTTCATTTCACGACTTTTAGGAATTTGAATTTCAGGCTATATATTTCGTAACCTATCTTTGTTTAACTGTTCTTAAAGTAAACATATATAAATATGATGAGGAAATATTAAGGTTATTTTAGTAGTTTAAATTCTGTTTTGTTTTCTGTCGAAATTGCTGCGATCCTGATTAGGTAATGGAGGGTATCCTTTATTATAATTATATTTTTGTTATTATTTTTTGTGTTTAATTTTAGGTATTTTATTGGCGTTGAAAGATGGTATAATATTTAGTAGTATTTTTTTGAAACGGGCCCGAATTAAAGATTAATTTTTAAAATTAGAATAAATCATTACTGGTCTTATTAGAATACAAAAGAACGAAATTTTGCCCGCGTTAAATGAAAAATTTTTTATGCTAGCGCCCTGTATATCTCTATTTTTTCTTGATCTTCTCTTCCACGCGACGCTTCTTTGAAAAAAATTGAATTAAAAATGAATTATGAATGTAAGGAAAGCGACTCTTTATAAACTGGAAATATCAAAATAAGGATCAGAAAAATAAAATCTTACCTTATTATTATGAAGAAGATGAATATGAACGGTTGAATGAATGGTTGAAAGAACGATCGGTAATATGGACAGGTCGGTCCGTGGGTCAAAATACAAATGAGTGGTCAAATGAACCGACACTTCGAGATGAAAATGATAAGAAGCTCAATCCTAAAGAAGAAATAGAATCCTTTTTTACAATTGAACAAATCGTGTATCATTTTCTTTGATTTTTATAAGTTAGAACTGTTCAATTACAACAAAGTTGGAGGTTAAAAAGGGTAGTGTTGAAGTAATTGAAAAAGATAAAGAGTTGGGCGTCGTAAAAAGTTTGAAATTATTGACTTTTATGATTTTGAGCCATAAATATATAAATTAGAATACTTATCTTTCAAATAACAATAAAATCTCTTATACTGTATATTTGTAATGTAACAATTCCTTTTTTTTTTAAAAAAAAAGAAATTATCTTGAATTTGTTTGTTTGTAATTGAATTTTAGATTCCAAAGAGCTTCCGATTGGATATTCGATCTCTAATTTCTTCTGACTGAAAGTGATTTCACGAGAAATTAGCTTGGAACAACTTTGCTTTAAAATCGTTCGGGGGAACTTTACCTCTTTTCGAATCGAATTCAATGTCAGAAACTAAATTCGAACATCTTTTTCAAATGAATCTCTAGTCAAAAATGGTTAAAGTGTTTGATCATGTAACTGTCGATATCAGTATCACACCATTATTTAATTATTGAATTTCACCAATTGATTCAAGGACAGATTTCTTTAAACCTTCCTAAGATCGTTGAATTTGTCAAATATCGAGTCTGATACCTCGTGATTCATCAATAGCAAGCAGTATCTTCGAAAGAAAAAGCAAACGTGACGTGTTTGAAAAATTTATAGTCGAAATAAATTTTTTTTTTTGTTTTTAGGAATTTTATATTTTCTTAACATGAAATTGCCACTATGCACAACTAAAGACAATTGCATCAGAAGAATCCTTTTTTGGATATTAAACAAGCATCTTATATTGATTTTAGTTAAAAATTGTAATCATATTTACGTCTCTCACGTGAAATCTGAACAATCATTGATGCGATCATCCTTAATATATTAATCATCCTTAGTATATTAATCACCCTTAATATATAAATCACCCTTAGAATATTAATCACCCTTAATATATTAATCACCCTTGATTTTCAATCTTTCAACTATAAATTTCTCCCTCTGCCCACTTTATATCAAACTTCACAAAAACTTCTCTCTCTTTGAGCTTCACTAGTTATAACTTGAACTTCTTTTGTCATCAACAAAAATTCCTCCTAAATATAAACCTAATCTCCCTGCTGATCTCGTTCTTGATGCCGAACAACTAATGGCATTTGAAGAAATGGGCGGACGAGATGTAATAACTTTCAATCGTCTTGGGGATAATCAAAGTAGACTTGTTTATATCCAAGCACTCGTCAATATTAAAAAGAATGAAATGGAAAAATCGGTATGTTTAGTTAAAAAAGATAAATTTTTATTATAAATTTTCACTAAATCCTTTTTAGCCATTTCGTCGCTTCATTTCACGACTTTTAGGAATTTGAATTTCAGGCTATATATTTCGTAGCCTATCTTGCTTATTTGTTTAACTGTTCTTAAAGTTAACATATACAGACCCCCGCCAAAAGTTTCCGAACGCTTTTTGGCTCAATGTAAAACTTAAAATTTTAAAGTTTATTAAAAAAA
>CAJVPP010001856.1:0-17492 GCA_910592005.1 Funneliformis mosseae
AATTTAAATATTTTGCGGGATAAATTTTATTACGTTTTCTTCCATCTCATCTTTCCGTGTTCGTTGAGAATTTCAAGGTTTTCGTAGTCAATGTTCCACTATAAAGAACTGAACGGCATCCTAAAAAGGTTAACCGAAGAATTTTGTTTTGCATGCTCTCTTTTTTATTTTGGAAAAAAATCAATGACCTATCAATACCCAAAAATAATTTTCATTGTAACTAAAGGTTACTCATATAACGCCTTTAATGCACAACAAAAAAAAAAATAATAATAATAAATCCAATAATAGATAAAAATGGGGGTGTTGCAAAAAATTTGCATACTAAATTTATTGATGAGAGCAAGACAAATTTATTTAGATTTGAAGTAATTGTTGAGCGAGTTTACTAGAACTTAAATCATATAATATTTTTTAATTTCATTTGTTGCCAATCATTTGATCTATTAATTAATTATGCTTGCATAAAATTACTGGGCACTTAAATCCCGCATAGCCCGTTTCAATAATATAAGTAATTATTCGTAATAAAAAATTTACCAATCTTATCGGGCCGCCGCAATAATAGGCAGTTTATACAAATCTGAAATGTGAGGGTGATCGACATTACAGTCATTTGCTGATCATGAAACTTCGACAAACTCGTCGTTGTGAAACCGTTAAATTGCTCTCGGGAATAAATTGGATCTGTCAAAAGTGTAGTTTCGAACAAGTTGATTTCTTACTATTTTGTTCACAAGAATGTGGTGATGTCCACTCGCATAGAGTACTTCTAATCCATAAAAATTCTACAAAAGGAATAATTTGTTCTATGATCCATGGATTAAACTTGAGGGATTTGTTTCACAACATACAAATATTTACTTGATCAAAATTTTCATAAGATCATCACAACGTCACGTTGAAATAGGTAAATTTGAATGCAGTTATCATATAAATAAAAATGCACAGGGCAAAAGTATATAAAGGCTCCGTGGGTGTCTTCAGAATTCATTAATCAAAAAAATGCTATCCTTACAAGCAAAGAACGGTGATAATACCACGATTTTATCTTTTAGTAGTGATGCATTGTCCTTTGAATCGAAAAATAAAATTGGTGGTAATAAACACTTATCCTCCTTGATTATTTTATTTTATTTTTTATTTTTTTTATTTTTTTTTGCATATTTAATTTATTTTAAATCATTTATTTATTAAAGTTACAAAGATATCTTCTAGGTACATACTTTCTGTTTATCTTGATAAATCAAAAGGCATTCGAATTATAGTCAAGGCGCTAATTCCACATGGAAAATTAGTATTGAAGTTGAATACCTTTTCTTTTGATGTCTTGGATGAGGAAATTGCTAAATTATGGATCGAAAACGTAAATGCTATTGTATATAAAGGTAAGATTAGAATTATAAGATGTAAAGGTATCTTCCACATTAACATTTGTTTTTTTTTGCTTTAGATACTAAAAAAGAGAAAAGACTCAAGATATTCATTAATCCTTTTGGCGGATCTGGTAGAGCAATGAAAATCTTCAATAATTCCGTTAAACCAATATTTGATGCAGCAAGGTGCAAATATGACATTACTTGTTAGTAGATTTTTTTTTTTTTCCTTAAAATTAAGGGGTTAAATTATGTTTGTGACGCATGCGGATAGGTCCCTGAGGCCCCCAAATCATCCTTAATGTTTACCAAACATAACCCGTTCATCATTTCTCTGTAAATTTAGTAACGGAATATTCGAATCATGCCAAAGAAATTGTTAAAGATTTGGATCTAAAAGATTATGACACCATCGTTACGGCGAGTGGTGATGGAATCGTTCACGAAGTCATCAATGGACTCTTATCACGTGATGACGCACTTGACATCGATATTCCAATTGGGGTTGTTCCCGCAGGTAAATTCCATCCCAAATTTATTATTTTCGATTATTATAATTTGATGATTTAACAGTTAAACATGTTCAACATTTTTGTAGGTAGCGGAAACGGATTGAGTTTTTGTCTCTTGGGAAACGATCACGGTAATAGCGCGTCGCATGCCGCTCTAAACGTCGTCAAAGGTATTCATTTGATCATTACATCTGGAACATTTTTTTTTTATTATTTTTTTTTTTTTTACAAATTTTTTATGTTTTATTCAGGCGTTCCAATGAAAATTGATGTGTGTTCAGTGACACAAGGAAATCAAAGATATTATTCTTTCATGACAATAAATTATGGTATAATAGCCGATTGCGATTTGTCAACAGAACATTTGAGGTATTTCATCTTGTCGAAAGGTTTTTATATCACGTTAATATTCTCTACCCATTAACTTGATTCTATTTATTGTAGATTTATGAAGGATTTACGGTTCGTGGTTGGTGCCTTACAAGCATTATTAGCAAATCGAAGATATGGTTGTGAGATAGCTATGAAAGTTGTCGAGGATAATATTGAGAAAATTAAACAAGGATATCATAAAACATATGATGCATCAACATCATGTATCGAAGACAATCGAGATAAATCGGAGGGGATTAAGGATAAGTTTGGAAGTGTAAATGATCCGATCCCATCAGATTGGACCGTTTTAAATGATGATGGATATATCTTCATCGCAGGCAAGATCCCATGGATATCCAAAGGACAAATTGTATTTCCTTGTGCGTTACCATCTGATGGACTCTTAGATTTAATGGTCGTTAATACTGAGAAAGTATCAAGAATGAAAGTTGCAAGTATATTGACCTCATTTGAAGAATCATCTCATATTAACATGAAGGAGGTAAAGTGAATTTTTTTTTGTTTATTTTATTCTTTATTTTTCACGCTTCATTTTTGAAAATGAGAGATTAATTAAATGTCTACCTTTTTTTACATCATTGAAAGGTCAATTATTATAAGGTAGCGGCGTTGCGATTAACCCCCAAAAACAAAGATGTTGGATACATTAGCATTGATGGAGAAAGGGTTCCATTTGAACCATTTCAGGTCGAAGTACATTCTAAATTAATAAATGTGCTAAGTATAGACGGGAGATATGCTTCTACAAACGTATAGTAATTGATGTATATATATTTTAGATCAAGTATATAAACCTGAAATCATTCCGGTAGCCTTTGCATTATCTTTTCTTATGTATAGATTTGCTTTGATTTACTCAAACATTTCTATTGAATCACAGATTTAATTTATTAATCAATTACATAACAAAAAACAATTTGTTTGAATTTCTCAAAACAACCAATCAAGAAGGAAAGGGAATTAGTAAATAAAAAGTAACCAAATTTGTCGTTGAATGCGACAATCTCTTTCCATAAAAGGATCAACTAAACACACGAAAGGACAAATTATAGCGTATAGATCAACGACATTTTCCCACACCCCTTCCACAGTTTCAAAGTAATTTTTAAAATAAATTATATGTATTATATTTTTTTTAATTTCTTAAAATTTATTTAAAAATACATAACTTGTTAGATAATCAACTTTATGCAACATGTCTTCGTCATAGTCTATATAAATTCCAAAGAACACATAAGCCGGACTATCCACTTGTATCCCAATGATTTCATCAAATAAAAGGAATGGTTTGATAATAATAGTCCAGAAAAAGTACATGACCTCATAAAAACCTTCAACGTCATCATCACACTCACCATCATAATAAATTTCAAATATCATGAGAAATGTGTCAATGAACATTACGGCGGATAAAAATGATAATTGTAAGATGAAGTAATAACAAAAAGCTCCAACGAGAACGAAGGAATAAAGGATTGGAACGACCATTATTAAATAAAATTCTTTATATGATAAATCACAAAATATGTGTTTGAAATTTTTATAAGTCATCCCGATGAACCCGATTAGGAATTGTAACATCACCAAGAAAGACCCAAACACGTACCCATACGGTACGATGATTAGAATGAAGATGGAAATGAGTATGGACAAATCGATGAAACGAATCACCCTCTGATAGATTAATTGTAAAATATTGAATTTATAATGTTGAATTTTTTCCGAGAATTTTATGGAATTGAAATGCCAAAAGGATCTGATGAATAATATGGACTCCTTGAATGGTTTAAACAATAACGAATCAATCAACAATTCATAAATGGAATCATTATTACGAAAGAATTTATAAATTAAATAAATTAATGCTGTTGTTGATGAAAGTGAATGAACCGGATATTCCGGCCTTTTTATGACCGTTATAATCGGAACGACAAAAGTGATGAAAATGCTATAACCAATGAAAAGTAAGATGCAAGTAGGGATGTATAAAATAATTATCACTGGCGAAAGGAAGAATAAATAAATTTTTATCCTTAAATCTAGTTCATTTTCCGTGAAAATAAAATGGTAAAGTTGGTAGATTGATGGAAAATACCATATCAGTATCGTTATTAAATTTGGGATTAGACACAATATATAAATTGGTATGAAATTTAATATCAATTCAAATAAAATTAATGTTGAAAGAAAAACAAACTTTAAGATCATCATTTAACAAAAAAAAAAAAAAAAAAGGAATGTTGGTTGAACTTTAAAAAAAAAAAAAAAAAAAAATGATGATTAAAAGCAATACTTTTTGTAACACCGTAATACAGATCACTAGCCTAAACTGGTGATAATTGTACGTTTATTGAAAAAGCGTTTTTTTTTTTTTTTTTTTTTTTTTTTTTTTTTTAAAAAAAAAAAATTTCTGCGTCTTTCTTAAATAATTTTTTTCAAGTGTTCATCTTTTGGAAAACGCTATGCAGAATTAATGAAAAAAATTGGGTTATAATCCTAATAACAAGAGAGCAACTATTTAATATAATTTTAAATCAAATGGTGTAATAAATTTACATATTACACCACTGGTGTGTGAACATTTTTTATTATAGAGAATAAATAATTATATAATCTGACCTTTTCCAAAATAATATAATAATAATTACGAACCATTATAATTTTTATTCAATTTCGATTTTGTTTTTGATGAACAAAAGAATTCTTTCTAGACAAATTTACCTTTCTTAATAAGATAAATCAATTGACTAAAACTGAAATTTGCGTAAACGCCACTTCATATGAGTTTCTTCGCATTGGAAAGTGATAAAGTGATACAAATGATCGACTGATGCATATAAGAAAATCATTTCATTCGACAATGATTAACTTTTTTTTTTAAAAAAAAAAAAAATGACGTTAATGATTCTAAAATTTGCATTCCTTGCAATTTTGATTCTTCTTGAATTCATTATTTACTTTTTACCTGTACTAATCTTATGCCTAATTCCAAATTTGCTTGCAACACTCATTTGGTATTTTCCTTCAATATATCAGTTATATTCGTTTGTTCGTTTTTCAAAAGAATATGACTTAAGAGAAAGGGTTTATTCGTTTTTTGCCTTTCCTGTCATCGTAATTCTATACGTCCCATTTTGTACGTTGTTATTTTTTGGATATTGTATTCTTATCACACTCATATTCCCATTAATTACGATTGTACAAAGACCGGATTATCCATGTTATTCAATATCTTCCGTAGCGGCTACCATTCATTTGTTCTATCAATTATTTGCGAATAAATCTACAGTTGAGTTATTAAAGGATTCTCCAATATTAAGGCCTTTTAATAGTGTTTTAAATTTTACAATGGCTTATTGGAACTTTTGTTCCAATAGAATTACAGAGAAAAATCAATTTCACAAATTATATCTTTATGAATTCATTTTTACTAAACTTATCACCTCATTTGATTCCTTTATAATTTTATTGATTTTTATTTTAATAATTATACCATATTTATTCATAGCCACCTTTTTTGCAATCATTAAATATATATCGGTCATATCATTGAGGATATTAAATCACTTTGTTAAAGAAAATTTATTCAATAAATTTATCTATATCGTTATATCAATCTCCACTCCATTCATGGCTTTATTTATTGGTATAATTATTTGTTCCATTTTCACTCTTAAATTTACTTGTTTTTTCATAACGACCGTTAGTATAGCCTTCAATATGCTTAAAATATATAGCATTGATGGCTTTTATAATGCTATTTGTTTCTTCCTAATCATTATCATTAAGATATTTCTATTAATATATAATGAGGACACTTATTCATATAATTATCATATTTGTCATATTAATACTTATATATATGAATTGTTTTATGTTTGTTTTGGGTTAAACATTAATGAAAATATTCTTTACAAGGCAAATTATGTTGTTGGTTTGTTTCTTTAGTTTATCTTGGTATGGGCCTTCTCGGTTGACTACATATATATAATTTTTATTCATTTTATTAGTAGATTAGTGTATTATAGAATAGATATATATTTCGTAGTTTCAAATTATTAAATTATTACAAATAAAATACTGTAAAATTATATATAAATATTTATGATTAACTCAAAAGAAAAAATAAAAACATTTAAAATACTTATTCGATTTAATGTTTTAACAGTAATAACCCATTTTATCATATACGTGAATGTTATATACAGTATTATAAAGCAATTTTACAAATATATCGTTTCATTTAACAAGTAATGTTTAGAGAATTCAGCAATTAAATATTTATAATTATTTAGATGTTTTGTCAACTTTGTAAATTTCGTTTTCCAAATGAAATTCTGGCAAATATTTTAAGTATAATCATATTCTTTTTTTTATTAATTTAATATCCATTAAACGTAAGTATTGAAATCACGGAATTTCCAACGCGACTAGTATACCTATGAAATCCATACAATAAATATTCAAAAAAACAAGTAATTTAATAAGCTACGGAAATTATTTTCAAATTTTTATAATTTATGTTTCAGACAAAAACGATTAATGTTTTATACCTCAGTCTAATGTCTTTCCAATTTTGAAAATTCTTCTATTGCTTCTCATCTCCAACATTTTTATGAAGCTTTTCATAATCTTCAAGAGTATTTTGTAAGTTTTTTCATGAGTTTCATTATTAGCATGTTTGCAATATCATTAGACTCTTAAAATATAATTATTTTTGAAGATTATCAACATTAGCATATTCCATTACAAGATGATGTCTTTGTATTAAAAAAAAAATAATAATAAATTAAATTAAAGTATCATGACCGAAATTCGATTACGATAATTTAAGATGCAAATGCATTTTTAATACATGAAAAAATGGCATCATTATTACATTTAGATATTTTATATTAATTACTTATTTATAAAAATTGTTTTTTGTAATATATTATTATAAAGATATGAATAACTAAGCTTGCTTTCTGATTAAGGCATATACTACGGCATGAAATTACCAAAATTATTAATGTGCATATCACATAATTTTATTAAAAATCTTTTCATTACAAAGTCGTTAAAATCGCAATTCATCTTATTAATGGTTTAACATTTACTTAAACAATAAATAAAAAAATTTTCAATCGGAGGGAGTTTTGCTTATACAAATAAATGAAAAAATTTTCAGCAGGATTATTTTCAGATAACCTGAGTCTCACCCGCGACATATATTGCTAATTTAAAGTAATTTCCCGCGACTCACCCGCGACATACTAATTCAAAGTAATTCTCATGACCATTCGGGATTTTGAATTTCGAGATTCCGTAGCATACCCCATTTATGTAAAATTATTAATCTATTTTTGCTAATTTTATTTTTATAATAATTTTCTACGTTCAAATAAAATAAAATAAACCTTAATTAATAATTTAAAAAAGATTAATTTTATATAAATGTATTAAATTATCGTTATTGCATTCAATTATATTTATATTCATTAATTGTTTAAAATCATTGAATGTAATCAATTTGCTTTAAGAATTTTCCCTATACATGACATCGTTGATCTTAACTCTGGCCGAAATTATGATTCGGCCAAAATTAAAGATTACAAAATTTCGCTATTTATGTGTTTTAACATCTTTAAAAATAAAAAGTGGATAAACTTTAAAAATGAAAAATATAGAAAATTTTTTATATATATTATTTTTATTTAGGTTTATAATTATATATAATTATATTTGATTTATAACTTTTACAATAAATGTAAAATTAAAAATATTTTATAATAATTAGTAAAGATTAATTGGTTAAAGGTAGCTCATTTTAATATAAATTTTTCAACTAAATTTAAACTAATAATATATCTAGCTTAAATATTTTATATCAAGATATATATAATATTGATTGTTTAAATAAAAACTATATATTGCTTTTTAAGTAATTGTATATCTTAAAATGATATTATTTCTTAGTAATTATATAACTTAAAATAATATTGCTTTGTAATAATTATATAATTTAAAGTAATATTATAATTAAAGAAATATTATACTGAATTTTTGCAATGTAATATTTATCTATTTTCAAATTATGATTTTAGTATTTTAGATAATGTAATTAAGTATTTTTTAAATAAATTTAAAATTGTATAATTGATTATTAAAAGCAGAATTTTTATATTTTAATAATTAGGTTAAGTTTTAGTTAAATTACAATTTAAATAAAATTCTATAAGATCTTATTATCTAAAATTATATAATCTATATATTAATTAAAAAATAATTAAGCTAATATATTTAGATAACTAGAGAACAGAAACTGTTATTAAGTTCAGAATGATCTTAACTAAAAAATATTACAAATACTAATTAATATCAACTCAATTGTTAAGCAGACATATTTGCTAATAAAATTTAATTTTTTAAAAAAAAATATTTATTTGTTTTAAATTACAGTATAAGTATAATTAAATACTGATAATTAATAAAAATAACTTACTTGCTAATAAAATTTATTTTGTTAAATATAATATTTAGTTAATTTTAAATTATAGTAATAATAAAATTAAATAGGATTTTAGATATTTATAGAAATATATAGTCTTTACTATAATTTAAACTAACAATTATATTAATAAACTTTTTTATATTTTTTCATTTTTATTAAAAATATTTTATGTTTTTTAAATAATTTATTTAACTTCTCAAATACAAATAATAAGTATAATTTTTTAATTATATACTTTATTATTCATTATTAAATATTATTAATATAATAGTAATCTAAATGTTTGAAAATTATTAATTTAAATATATAGGAAATTAAAATTGTGATTATATATTAAATTTTAAAATTTAAATGATTTATTAATTATTAACTTTATATAAAAATTTATATTATTATAAATATACTTCAATTATATATATTATAATTTCTAAAAAACTAATATAATATTATTTTATTATAAGATTATATTTTAAGATTTTGTAAATAAATTATTAATAAAATCTATTTTATAAAAGAATTTTTAATTTAAAATCACTAATCATCTAAAGATTTTTGCTTAAATTTTTAAAATAAAAGTATTAAAAATTTAATTTAATCCTAGTTTAATTTTAAAATTCTTAGTCAAAAAGACTTAATTACATAAGATTTAGATTCAGGTTAAAGATTGTAATTCTAAAATTATATTCTAATAATATATATAAAATTGATCTATATAAATAATAATTATTCAAGAAAAACAATAAAAAATCATTTTAATTATAATGATTTTTTTTAAATAATAATCTATTAAATTAGAATAATAATGTATTATTCTTCTTAAATGATAAAAAATCTTTTTAAATGATAATATATGTTTAATTAAAATAATAAAATCATTTAACTAAAATAACTATTGTTTAAAAAGAATAATAATAAATTATTTAACTAATTCTATAATTATAATAAATAAAAATTATAAATTTAAAAATTTAAAAATTTAATGATTTATATTAATTAAGTTTAATTTCTAATTATTTTTTATTTCTTTTTATTTATGATTTTATTATTTATAATTTTTATTACCAAAAAATTTAATAATAAAATAAAAAGTAAAAAAAATATATTCATATGAATGAATTAGACTGATATAACAAATTGTTCATATTTGATTTATTAAATTTATTAGATAAATTAGTTATAATTGTTATATTTGTTAATTATAATCTATTTGAATAATTATTATATATTATATTTATTTAATTTTATTTTATAGTATTTTATTTTATATAATATCTTATATTTTCCTTAAGTTAAAAAATAACTTAGAATGGGATTTAAAATAAATTAAGAGTTTAATAAAGAAATATTATCAAATAATTTGCTATTACCTTATGTTATATCCTCATATAGACATAATTGTGATAAAGTATTGTATTTAATTTAACATATTAAATTAAAAATAAATTGTTTTAATTTACAGATATTAAACTAATAACTTTTATAAATATAAATATTAATATTTTATTTTTTTTTCTTTATAGGTATAACCTTTAAAATTTTTAAAAAAAATAATTAAGTAAGAATATTATTAAAAAATAAGAAAATTAATAAATTAATACTGATTATTGATATAAATAAAATTTAAAGAATTATAATTAAAAGAAAATCAAAATGTTTAATAAGATTAATATTTTATTTATAAAAATTATTAAAAGATTTTTTGATAAGAGAAAATAAGGAATAAAAAAGTTTTATTATTAAAAAAAAAATTAAATTAATTGTTTAATAAGCTTTTTAGAATGGCTTATAAAAAAATAAGAAAAAGAAAATTTAATGTAATTAAGAGAAAAGATATATTATTAAAATAAAATTATACTAAAATACTATTACAAGTTTTTTAAAATAGTTTTTTAGTATATAATTAAGAAAAAATTCTTTTTACTATAAAAATAATATAAATAATATTAATATTTTATTTTATTTTATTTATAGCTTAGATTTTAAAGCTTTTTAAAATATCTTTAAAATGTAATTAAAAGAAATATAAAATTATTTATCTTAAAATATGTAATTAAATAAAAAAAATTCTTTTATTAATTATTTTATTAAATAATATTATTTATTAAGATTTAGTATACATATTTTAATTAGGCTAAAATTTAAAAGCCTATTAAAGGTAATATGTAATATAAATTTAAACTGTAAAAAATGCTTTATTATAATTAGTCCCTTTTTTGTAAATACTGTAAAGTTTAATAAAACAATTGCAATTGCTCATAAAAATAATAAAGCTTTTTTTCCAAAAATTTTACTAATAAGACTTTAAATGCTTTTATAATATTATAATATTTTTTATAACAATAATTTTGTTTTTAATAATTTTGAATTTTGAATTAAATTTTAATATTGATATCTTAAAAAACTATAAAATTCAATAAAATAATCTTAAAATAATTATCTATTTATTGAATATTCCTTTGAGGTTTAATAAAAATTTTTTACTTAAATATATAAGTAATACTTTATCTTTTAATCTTGAATAATATCTAGATTTTATAAAATTTGTTAAAATGTCTACTTTGAAAAATATATTTTCTAGAATTCTAAATTGAAAATATCTTTTCTTTTTGAAACATAGCTTAAAACTGCTTAATAAGTAAATTATGTATAAAAATGTTGAATTCTACATCATACTTCTAAATATATAAGCCCTAAATCAGACACAATTGATTTTGCAATCCAATGGCAGTTCTCTTAACAGAAAGAACCTTGCATCAATTAATGTTACCTAGTATGCTTACAATTTTATAAACAAATAATTTGAAAGCAAGCTTTATCTACATTTGGTAAATTTTTTTATGGTCAAAGATACCATAATTTTTTTGGTGTTGAATTACAATATAAAATTTTGATTTAAATTGGTTTAATGAGTCATGTGCGCAAATTTAGCTTAGGAAACAAATTTACAGATTTCCTACAAAATCGTTCTGTACTGACCAAACAATTTGTACCTATAGGTTTTCTTTAAATTGGAGCATAAAAATACAAGATCAATTGAAATACTTTATTCAAAAAACTCATTTACTGAAGTTTCGTAGCAGTGGACTCGACCAATGATTAGCATCAACAAATTTGGCATTCGTAGAATACACGTTATATGGGTTTATATTCTTGAGTACATTCTAATTTTAAATTTTTACAGCTTCTCCCTTCTTTCTTTCATTATATACATGTATTACGAAATAATGATGTTCTGGAAATTAAGTCGGAAGAATTTTATTTCGAAGTAATTGAATCAGCAAATTCCTTAGGATGTAAATATGACTTATCAAATAACAAGCGATATAAATCCAGAGATTTGTTCACGAACTACCCACACAACTGTAAAATTACTTAATGTGGCGGTCTTTAGTAAAACATAAATTTCATACGATTTACAGTATGTCAATTGTAGTGATATAAATAAACGAAAATTTGCTTTGCATATATATTATTAAAAATCAAACTTGAACTTCTATTAATAATTCTTTTTTAAAGTAAACAATGAATTAACAAAAATAAAGAATTGATCGCAGCGGCTGATAAATGAAGGTTCAAGTAAATCTAAATAAATAAATCCAATTATTTATATACTTTGATTCTTTAAATTCTTTTTTTTAAAAATCATAGTAAATGTCAATCAAAAGAGGTTCTTACTCAACTGATTTATTTAGTACTTCAACTTCAACTTTTTTCCTTTCATTAGATTTGCTATTATCATCAGCTTTCATCCTTTTTTGTTTAAGTTTCTTATGTATGGAATATAATGTCAAACATTGGCTTAAAAATACATCTTCGACAAATATTGAAAAACTTACCATTTCGAATAATATGTTCATTATTTTAGTGAATTTTTCTATTCTAGTATCTTCGTCTTGCTTTGCATTGATGCTTCTCAATACATTTAGATATAATTCGTCTTTGGAAATTGCCATTTGCACAATTCGCTTTAACTCCTTTTCCGAAGATTCTAATTGATTCATTATGTCTAAAGTAAAATCCGTCAATTCGTCAAGTTTCGAATCTATTAACACACTTTTTTCTTTCGCTGTTGAGACCAATCTCTTTGTAAGTTCAGAATCAAATTGTTTTCTTATTTCCAACAACTTTTTGTATTCATCTTGGACATCTTGAACACCTATTAACAATACAAAAAGAAAAAATTGAGCCATTCTTAATCATTATAATAACCATCAAATAAGACTCACCTAGGCATATTACCACCTCCAAGGATAGAGTTGATATCCGTTGTAACGTTTCATCATTCCATCTTCCGTATTTTTGGGTGATTGCATGTGCGTTCTGATCCCTTGCTTCAATTTTGAAAGATTTAAATAGTTCGGATGGATTTAATCTGTATCGACCATGAAATAATGGTTGGCCGGATTTACCATTTTTAAACAAGCTAATGTTTGATGTTAAAAATGTTAGGAGACCTCCCAAGTCAATTTTCGAAGGATAGTTCAGATGCCGATGGTAGCATGTCTTCATAAACTTTTCTATAGTTTCAGAAGGTATATACTTTTCGTGTTTCTTGATGTATTTACTAAGCGCTTTCTCAACATATCCAAGTATCGGCTCTACGTACGCACCTTGTTCTGATTCTGAAAATGAAAATCTCTGTGGAATTTGTGGCTGATGGCATTTTTCTTTTTCAGAAACTTTTTCCTGATCTAGCTCCAGATCTCTTCTCTTTTCTATTTTCAGACCTATTTCCTGTTTCTCTGGATCTTCCACATTCAGAGTTTCATTCTTTTTTATTTCCTGAACATCTACCACATTTCTACTTGCTTGCATCTTTTTCTTAAATTTATGATCTGAAAGGCCACTAATCGCTTGTTGTATAATACTAGAAAAAAATATTGCTTTTTTAAAATTATAATAGAATTGATTTTCGGTAATTAAATTCTTCTCGTTTATTTTCTTAATCTCATCACCATTAAGCCATGAATTTAATGGCTTGTATTCTTCTCGCAGTACTTTATCATTTTTCAATATATCTTTCAAGGATGACTGCAACGCATTTATTTTTTGTTCACTTGTGACATTTGTCTTTTTTATGGGAGGACCCAATAACAGTAACGCCTTAATTGTTTCGTCTAAACTACCTCTAATACCGATATTGAGATTATTCTTCATCCACTTAGAAAGTTTAGCCATCGTGAAGGTGAATAAAAATTTTCAACATGTATTCCAACTGAATATTAATATTCGAAAAATAAATTACTGCTAACCATTAATTTTCTTGCCGCCACAAAAATCTTACCCTGCATCCACAACAGAATTTCACTTTCACGTGACCATAATAAAAATATTTGTCACCCCGCGTCACCCCCCAACTTTTCATTTTTACTATGTATTCTGGGAACTTAGAATTTTTTCGGTAGTGAAATACTATTTGTCACGCCATTATTTGTCACCGTAAATCTGGCATTATCACATGTAGTCGCATAATGCAAGCCAAAATGTCACGTGAAAGTGAAATTTTGCTGGGGATGCTGGGGGTTGCCACAAAATTTCATATCGCGTGACTTTTAATGTTTATCTAGAACTATCCAAAAGGCTGAGAAACAGAAAACCGAGAAACACTTATGGTATTTTCAAAACGACAAGTTTTTGTATTCACCCTTCATATGCAAATGTTCAAGTTAAAATAAATATAAAAGAGATCTTATAACGAATGGTAAGAATCTACTTTAATTCTTGTTTCACAAACCGGTTGTGTTTTATGGTTCTTATAATGATATGGGTGAAACCGATATATATCGCCCATATCCGAAACCGAAACTGTCCGAAATTACTTTCGCCCGATAGTGTAAATAAATTTTAAAAAGGAAGAATCGCACAAAAAAAGTTCTTAGAATTTATTATATTATCTATCTTTATTTGGCAAATATACAATTTGTAATTTCCGATATTCCGAAATTCCGAATTGCTCATTTTCGGAATCTTCTGCTTCTTGTAAAAATTCACAATCATCATCTTCAAATACCTCTCAAACTTCAGATGGTACCTTATACCATATTTTTTACAATAAGCACAGGTAGCATTATAATGTCCTTTTGAAATTTGTCGACCTTGTTTAATATGTGTTCCCCATATTATAGATTTTGGTTTTCCACTTTGCTTTTTTATTGTATTAAGTTGAAAAGAATATTCTTGTTCGGGTAAAGACATGGTAAATGTTATACTAACATGTTGGATTGTTGATCCAATTTACGAAATCCCCTTTTTAATATACTGTATTATCACATTGTAAATTTCCTTTGAAAATTATTTAAAATTATCCGAATGTAAAAAAATATCGAAAAATTAAAGTTCCAAAAAAAATAAATAAAAAAAATAATTAATTAATTAAATTACGGTTAGACAAATAGAGTTACATTTTAATTTATTGAATTAACCTAAATATTCTTTGTCAAAGTCACATGAATTATAATTTGGATATATCGGATAGTATCAGAAGACTAGGATTTGAAAATAGGGTTTCGCCCACATCATTAGGTTCTTACAAATTGGAGGTGCCAACTTAGCGTCAAGCGGAAAATGAATCAAAAGCAGGTCTTTTACTGTTTGTTATATAACTGTTTGCAAACATTACACAAATTCCGAATTCTTAGCCTGATGATAAATATAACATATACTAGGAAACGGGGACCGTTGTGAGTCCTGAACGTTTATACAATAACGTGATATCGAAGGTAACGCATGGATCATCGGTGGTATATGAACACTTCCGGGATCCCGGGATAACAAAATAGTAGCATAACACAATGCACAACGTGACCAGAACATGGGAATATCGGAACGGGTAAATTTTTAGAATAAGGATCAAATTTTTAGAAATGATCAATGATGAGAGCAAGGTAAAAATCGAATCAGGTAAAAATAAAATCTTTGAATTTATTAACGTAGCTGATGAGAATAGGATAGAAATAAATGAAATCAATTTACAGAATTTTTTTAAAATGTTCAATAAAGATAAAAAAAAATTACATTTATGAATGTAATAAAATACCATAAAGAATTTAAAGTAAATGAAATTTTATTAATGAGATTTTTGAACGATTATATTGGTAGTACTAACAATAGAAAAGGAGTTATTATTATAGAGTAATTTGGAAACATTACTCAGAAGAAGGAAAAAGACAGGGTAAGTACAGAGGGTGATCACGGATACCCAAACGATAAGTATTTTTTGTTTATTCGCTTTGTTTACATGTTTACATATATTTCTAATTTAAGCATTTGTTTAGGATATAAATGGATGTCGATCACAATAATAACAAATAATTTTCTTTCAAACAAAAATGGTTAAAACAAAAGAATTGAATGCTGAATAATATGGGGCAATTCTTTACGGTCACAAATGAGGTGATTCATATCAAAAAATTGCTGACATCATTCAATGTGGTAAAACAACTGTCCATTATGCGATAAAACGTTTTAAAGAAACTGGTTCTGCAATACCAAAAAAATGTTGTGACCTGAAGTTACTTTTTAATTCAAATGCACAATCTTCACTCAAAAAGATTATTACACAAAATTTGAAGTATTGTCGCCTTACCACTCAAAAAATTCAAGAATTATGGACTAAAAAATAAGAAAGTTTCAACTGTTACAATTCATCAGACTCTTAAAAAAGTCAGCTTACATTCATGTGTTGCCCACTTTAAACCATTAATTTCTGAAAATAATAAAGAAAAAAGATTGGCTTGAGCATTGGAAAGAGAAGATTGGACAATTGCAAAATAGAAAAAAGTTGTATGGTCTGATAAATCAACATTTAGCCAATTTTTACAAAGTTATAGCTTACATATGTAGTGTATACCAGAAGAAGAATTTGACCCTTCTTGTTTAACTGCTATAGTAAAGCACAGTTCCAGTTGAATGTTTTGGGAATGTTTTTCGTAGTATAGGCTGAAACTTCTTGTTTCTCTTCGTGAATCTGTAACAGAACAAAAATATGCAAAAGTATTACAAAGGCATATTATTTTAATTTACAAATTAGTTCCTCTCAAACAAAGAATTTTTCAAGAAAATAATGCCCCACTTCATCAAGCAAAGATTGCCACTGATGTTTGTAATGCCTCTAAGATTTTTGTACTATCCTAACCTATACAAAGCTCTAATTTAAATCCTATTAAAAATCTTTGGAATGAAATTGATAAGAAACTTTGTAACTTATCTAATCAATCTAAAAATGTAAAAGATTAAAACGTAAGGTAAAATATGTTTAGTGTTCAATTCCACTTGAGTATATTCAAAATTTGGTTAAAAGTATATTCTGTCACATTTAAGCATGTATAGCAATTGAAGGTGGTTTAGCAAAGTATTAGTTTTTTATTTTTTTTAATAAAATATATAGGAAATATTCAGAACAAATAAATTTTTTGCTTATTCTAAAAAAAAATTAATATAATAAGTAAATTCAAATAGTTTAATTAATCATTCAAATACCTGTAATCACTCTTTGTAAATAGCAAATGAAAATGAAATCAAAATGATTATTAAAAATGAATGGTCAATTAATATACTTTAAAAATGCAAAGTGAGAAAGACAGAAATAGAAAAAAAAAGAGAATACAGTTACACCTTGATATAACGAAGTTGCCGATCTAGCTGATCAGGACTTCGTTATAAGAATCTTCGTTAACGCTATAACGAATTATGCGGAATGTATAACGAATAATTCGT
>CAJVPP010001857.1:0-17481 GCA_910592005.1 Funneliformis mosseae
CACACACTATATATTTTCTCTCTAAATGCACGCTCTCGTTCAGTCCCAAGCATATAGAATTCATATAGAAATTTTCTCATTAAATGCACACCCTCTTTTTTTAAAATTTTCACTATGGATGCATTTAGAGAGGGTTGACTGTAATTCACATTCCTTTTTGGTAATAAGAGCAAAATAAATACTGGAATTGCTGGGCCAGCAAAGTATTTTTTTTTACTTTTATTATCCTCAAAATATTTTAATTATATAAATTCTTTTCTTTCTCAAGCACAAGCAGAATTGCTGGGCCAGCAAAATTTTTTTTTCGCTTTTGTTATTAATTTTTAAGATAATTTAATTTTCTTAATTAAAAAACATATTAGATAATTTGCTTGCTTGTTGGTTTGAACATATGGGCGGATTTGTCTATTCAGAATTAAATAAAATTTTTAAAATAAATCGCACTCAAAATATTGCTGTAATATCAAAATCAGCTGATTATTTGTCGTCTGACTAAATTGATTATCCGGGATAAAAAATTTTATATCACACAATAAAATGAAAATAAAAATGATTTGAAAAGTTTTACTATGTTTGCAATTGTATTTTTTATCATGAGCTCGATTAATAGCAATTAAAAAAGCGTTTGGTTTTTTTGATCCCAATGTAACTTATTTACATGAGATCATGATCATAATGTATTTGAGTGAGCAAATAATGGGCATATGATTTGACGATAAGTTTAACCTTTGAAACTTGTGTTTATTAATTGTGATATAAAAAAAAAACGGCAATATAAATAAATAAAATTCTTCTAATTTCAATATTTAATTAATATTTGCGCGTGCACAAATAAATATTTTATCTTTAAATACTATGCACGCTTTGATTATCGTAGCTTTTTATTTTTATTAAAATAATAATCATCTTCTACCTCTTTTTCTATCTCTTGAACGTGATCTCGACCTTGATCGGTAACGACCACGATCTCTTTCCCTATCTCTTCTCTCGTACTTCTCATGCCTCTCATATCTTCCACGATCTCTATCTGACCTTCCTCTAGATGGTGGACTTGTAAATCGAGACCTCTTTCTTCTTCCTCTATCATCCCGATCTCTATCTTGATCCCTATCTTGATCCCTATCTTGATCTCGATCCCGATCCTTATCCTGATCCTGATCCCGATCCCGATCCCTATCCTTTTCCTTTTCCTTTTCCCGATAAGGAGAAAGTGAAGAAGGATTGTCTTCTATTACATTCTTTTGTTTTTCATTATTATAATTGTCTGTATGATCAAACACGAGATCATATTTATCGACAGGTTCATCATCTCCTGCTCGATATTTTGTCCGTTTCTCCAAACTCATAGATCCTCCATAACCTCCACCACTTTTTTTCATTTTTGAGCTTAACCAATCTTTATGAAGCTTTGAAACAGATTGAGAAAAATCTACTTTAATTCTTCTATCATCAATTAAAACGTTATTCATTTTAAAATAAGCGGTTTCACAATCTTCCTTATTGTCAAATTCAATAAATGCGTAACCTAAAGAATCACCAGATTTTTTATCCCGTATAATTTCACAACTATTAATAGTACCAAATCTTGAAAAAATTAATTCTAAATCCTCATCTCTCGTCACTTGATTTAATTTACATACAAATAAAACATTTTCCGGCGGTTTCACTTCAGCAAAAGGTATATCGCCAATCATTTCTAATGTTAATGCTTGTGCTTGAGCTTCTCGATGCCTTTTTATTTTCTCCATTTCTTCAGGCGGTAATTCAGGTTCGATGCTTTCATCTTCTCCTATTCTCACGGTTTCTAACATTTCTTTTGTCGGTGAAGGACTTTTATCAGGTACTTGAAGACCATCAGGATCAGGAAATGGATCTTCAAGTATATGAGTATGTTTGATTCGAATATCTTTATATGGTCTTCCAATTTCATCACAATACATATTATTAATCTTTTCTAGAGTATCAAATCCTTCCGCTACTTCTCCAAATACTGTATATTTACCATCTAAATAATCTAAATTTTCTCCCGTCGTAATAAAGAATTGTGATCCACTAACCCCTCCTTTACCTTCCGCTCCATCACTTGCCACCGCCATTGAAACTGTACCCAATTTTTTATGCTTTAATTTCGATCTTATCTCTGCCGGAAAATATTTTTTCGTCGGTCCATATAAGATACCAAATATTGACTCTCCTCCCATACCGGTCGCTGTTGGATCTCCCGTTTGTACCATAAAATCTTTTTGAACATTATGAAAACAACAGAAATTATAATATTTAATTTTACATAATTTTAAAAAATTTAAACATGTATTTGGACAGAGTTTTGTGTGAAGATCTATAACTATATCACCAACTGAAGTTTCAATATAAACGCTCACTAAAGTAAAAAAGAAAATTATAAATTGGTTAGCATAAAACCGTTTATTAAGAAAGGAAAAACAAATCTAGAATATTTTGTCATACTTTTTATTTGTTTGTCAAATTAAAAAAAAAAAAAATAGATCTCGGACAATAATCCAAAAATTTTTTGACAATGTTCTGTTTTATTGATCGACAACATTTTGCCAAATTGGTATTAGAACCAAACTTTATACCATCAACAAAAATATAATATTCGGCACTGAAATTAAAGGAATTAATGATTAGTTTGTCCTTATGGTTTGAATTCTACCATATCATACTAGATGTTCTTATCCTCAAGAAATATTCAAAAGTTGCATTTCAAAATTAGAAGTTGTATCTTAAATTATATAATATATGATAACATTAAATAGAGGACAAAAAGGCTCTTTACTTTCAATCATTTCGACTCTAATTCAACAACAAACAATGTTTCTTAACATTCTCCTGATTTATAAATCACAATTTTAAAAGAAATATATGCAGAGATTATAATAAAAGAGTAAATTTTTGATTAAATATAAATATATTATAAAGAAATGTTTAAATCCTTAATTTTATTAGTTCATAAGAAAAAATATACTTTAAAGTTAAAGGTATTCAACGATTTAAAGTCTGTTTAGATCAAATAAATCCAAGAGATCAATACCTTGCCCTTTAATCGCTTCAATAAATTTGAATTCCTCATTATTCCATCCATTTTTATTAACATAACTAGCAATAAATAATTTCTTCAATTTCGTTTAAGATAATCATCATGAATATCATATTTATAACAAAAGTAACTAAAGGAGCATTACAATTCTCTAAAAGTATAGACTTGAGAAATTTTCTTCAAGTTATAAACATAATGTGATTAAATTTGGACACGAAACTGATAGAGCTTCAACGATCTCAAGGAAATTTGAGATATTTCTGATGTCTCCAAAGTTTCTCCTGCGACTTTACTTAATATGCCAGCTGTTGATAATTAGAATCCATGTAACATCCTTGATTTTCAATTCAAAAGAAGCTATTTCCAACACTTCACATATTTAAACCATAAAATCGAAGTGATTCCAATGCAAATACTCGTCAAAAGAGAAATGACGAAAGGATACCTGAACAAATTCTACTAAAATCAAACTGTTGGCTTGAGCTTCTAAAACTAAAATAATTTTCTTTAATCCGCAATTTCTTCTGAAAAATACATTATTCCAAAATGGCAGACTTTGTTGAACTTAATCAAAAGGTCGGAAAAGAACATGATCATTAGATTCTTCAAGCTTCAAATACAATTCATCAAGCCCGGTACAATTTCTTACAAGTGCAGATAATAAATCAAATGTTGAAATAGTGTCTTGCATAGCATCGATATTCGTCAACAGATCCAAGCAAATGTTTCCAAGTTTGGGTTCTTTGAAAATAACTCGTTAAGAAATTCTTTGCTGATAAACATTGAACTACATAAATCAGGAACGTACCATAAAGTTGATAGCTTAACTCCTTGTCGAAGAATCAAATGAACGATTGATACAAATAATACATGTTTTATATCTTCCATATCCTTGTATAAACGATTTTGCAAATTACTTGATTTCTCCATAGATGCAAATTTATACCACATGGTAACTTCATCATCTAATTCATCACTTTCCAATCCTTCCAAATACTTTGGATATTCGAAAAATACAGGTTTCCCGAATTCAATATTAATCCATATACTTACATGTGATGTCTCTTCCTCATTCATACATGAGAGATATGTTCTAACGATCAATCCTTTCTAAATCCTGGTTTAAACATGGATTTTTCCAGAGAAATAGTGTTGCACTTTTACACCAGAATCGATTAACCAACACACAGCCATAAATTATATTGCTATCATACTTTTTTATCAATACAGTTATCTGTCAAATGTGAGGCTGTCATGATAATGCGTGATGTTAATTTCGTATAAAAAAATTTTCCTTTAATGATGATCCATGGATAAACTGCGCCACTTCGTAAATACGTATTTATGTTAGATCGTGTTTTTTTAAAAAAATTTTTTGATCTATTTCAAATTTATTTTGTTTTTTAATATTTGGGAACAACAATTATTTCGTAAGGTTTAAAATTTTTTTTTTAGTAAAGTGTTTAAAACGAAATAAGTATCTTTTTAACCTGCAAAAGCAAAAAAAGAAATTCTGTTTCGCTTTCAATTTGACATTACATCTGGATCATGACGGAAGCTGTGATTAACAACCTTTCTCCAGCAATAAATACATCTGGGTTCTTTTTGATTTCAAAAAATCAAGAGGATTATGATAACTTTCTTAAACAATATTCTTTTGTACTTTATGGCTTTGAGGAAGATTCTACTTCACCCAAGTGTCTTTTTCAATCTGATGATGAGAAACCATCAGAAATTCCAGATACGGTCACTAAACTTGATGCGAAATCACCATCTGACTCAACGTTCCAGAATGTCATCGAAAATCGAAAGGTATCACCTGCGTGTAAACCTGCACTAAATATGGGAGAGCTACATTTGAATTTTACTGCGGATCATTATGATACGAAGACGATAATATCAAGAAACATCGAAAATGGTGACAGCTCAAATACGACTTGTGGACATCCTAAACATGTTAAATATTTGGAATCCGGTTTGATTAATGGAGATTCTGCCTTAATTAAAATTCCGAGACGTCTTGCTCAAATTGTTGATGTTTATCATAAAACGTTAATTTGTAAACAATGTTTTAAGCAAACTGATAATGATCCAAAGGTAATCAAAAATTTTTTTTGCATTTTTTTTTTTTTTTATCCTAAATTAAATAATCTTTTATAATAATTTAATAATTAGTATACTACACATCCACAATATGAATCTCCAAGGACCATTCGTAAGCAAAGAGAATTGAAGAATCTTAATATCACTATTGTTGGTTATAATTAGCCCTGAGAACTGGTTTATATTGAACATTACCTATTTTTTGTTTTTTTTCTTACCAAAATTTCTGCATTAATAAAAACTTAATAGTTTGTTTTATAATAATATCCGAAAACATTAACTCGGAATTTAATATAAAAGCATAGACAGAACAGTAAAAAAAATACCTATTTATTTTTTTTCGTTTTTGCCAACTAAAACTTTTCTTCTGTTAACATAACATGAGCAATGCTGTTTAATTTTAGATGATAACCTTTCTGGGATGTTTAAAAAAAAGGAAAGAAACCGCTATGGACTCAAAGAGATTATCAAGGAAGAACAAAACTTTAACGATCTTTCATTCAAGCTGTGGAAAGTTGATATCTGCAGAAATTAATCAAATCTTTACTAACTACTATATTTAATGTCTTGCAGGCTTAGAAATGAAGATACTGATGATATCGATATTTTTCATATCCTTTTCAATAGTGACGAAAAGAATATAAAGTACATATTATCGTCGAATCACGATTCTTTAGCGGGAGTGACATTGGTTTAGATCATATTATTTACGTATAAAGGATTTAAAATTGTGGTATATGAATTAAAATTTAGCTCATTTAAAGAATTCATTCGACAAATACTATCTTGCAACACAAAAAGATCCTCTCAAATGGTTTTGATAGATTTACTTTTATGAATTAGAGGCATTAAATTGGTTTGTCCATGTGATAAATCAGAAACGTGATTATTTAGTAATGGTTAAATAACGATTTATGATTGGATGCATTTAATTTTGGTTTTTTCCTTTTTTTTAGACGATTCAGTTGAAATTCCAATTTCAATTTTACGGTTCGATTTGGAATTGACAGAGGTAAAGTTGTGTTTGTGCGGTGATAGCTTTTATTTTGATTTTCATTTCCTTATGTTATCGAATTTTTATTGATTTATTTTGTTTGATTTTTGTTATGAACACCGAGTTAAATGCACCTTCGATTTATTTTTCGTACACATTGATCTTTAAATAATTCTTAAAATTAATCTGTGTTTCATTATTATATCTAAAATTAACACCACTATCCAATAAGTATCGAAGAGTTTTGTAATGTATTATAACGTTATATAAAATTTATTTCAATGATTTTTTATTTGAATGTAAAATAATATCTTTAAAAAAATGATGAATGATCTCTTTATAGGAACTGCAGCATTTACAAGTATTGCAAAATTCTGAATTTGCACATCAAAATAATGAATAATATGAAAATTAGGAAGTCTTGTAATTGATAAAAAATCTAAATTTTGTAAAAAATATTTTGATAAATAATATAATTACAATAAAGTTTAATTTATTACCTTTGCAACTAAGTCCGTCCATAAATAATACAATCTCTCAATTTATTAAGATTTGAATTCATCAATTATTTTTTTAATGTTAGAAATATTAACTTAGTAAATAATACCCAAAGATTTTGTAATTGATCAATCACTTAATTTTTTCATGAGAGATTACAAGATATAATTACATTATTAATAAAAGTATCTTTTAATAATAAAATATTATTTATTGTATGATCAATCAAAAAAGGCATTATCATTACAAGATGAAAATAATCTGAAAAATAATAAGAGTTGAGATGAGTAAGAGAATTTTATTATTGAGACCATAAATTTGAAAATTCAAAGCATTTTCAAATAATAAATATAATTCTTCTCTTTTAGATGTTAAAATTAAAAATGTTGTTTGTAATATTTAATTTGATAAACCTTCCTTTAAGCAGTAGAACTTATCATGAGAATATTACAAATATCTTTTATGAGTAATATATCAAAAATTGATAGTTTATCCTAAATATCATATTTTGTTAAAAGTGAATCACATTCTATTTGTATTCTGGTATTATTTAATTCATTAAATTGTAAAGTAGTAATATAATAATACTATTTATAATTAGCGATATCAAAGTAATATTATGTAAATTATTATGATATATCATACATATATAATATTTATAATATGTATTATGATTTCTTACTTTTGATTATTCATTACTTTTAGGCAAATCTGAGATAATATTACATAAACTACTTGTTTTTTATTATTTATATCCATTGCAAATCCATTTTCAAATTCTTTTATATCCTCAATTATAGATTTCAAAATTTTATTACAGTTCATGTCAAAAGGTATAAATCTTAAAAGAAAATGATTTTTTAAATTTTTGGTAAATAAATAGTATCATATTACTTATTTTCAGATAGATTTTTCTATTACATAATATATATTACAAAAAAAACTAAATTTATCAATATATATATCAAGAAAAATTTGTAAATAGGTAATTCAGTTAGAGAATTTTGAATTTAAATATATTTAATTAGATGTCAATAGTGATAATTAATTGATCTTATTATTCATATATTATTAACTATATATACAATTTTTTCAATAAAATAATTATATCTATTAGGTTAATTTAAATCTGTTAACCAAATTTTTACTTTAAATTTAATGATTATAGGTTCAATAATAATACTTTTATTAGTTATTTATAACATTTCTATATAAGACATATTTTTCTTTGATGTGATTTAGAGATTTAAGTAATAAATTAAAATTGATTATTTGTTTTACTTTTACTAAAGAATAATTAAGCTTACTAATTATAAAACTTATAATTCATCTATAACATGCTGATATTTTATTATTAAAATTAAAATTATGCTATTCAATTATATTTAACTAAAATATTAAATTAATGTTAATTATAAAAAAAAATTAAAATAAATAATTCATTAAAAAAGATTTAAAATAAATAATTTTTATTAATATTTACTATTATTTATTTATATATATATAATAATTATTTGTGCTAAATATTTCTATATTATAATTTATTTAACATCAGAATAAATTTTTGATCTAAAATATATTTATTTACATAATTACTTATTTAATAATATACAAAATAAAATTTTTTCAAAAGAAATATAAAAGTTTAACAAATAGATTTTGATGTAAATAGTGTATTATAAATAAATAATATTAATATTATAACCATTAAATGTAATTATTAAATTTTTTTTAAGATTTTTAATAGTAAAAAGAGATAGTGAAATTTTATTTAAATTAAAATCTAAATGTTTAATAATATTGAATAATTCTCAATAAACTTTACTATCTAATAATATTTTTAAATTATTTAAATTAAATATCATTTTTTTATATATAAAATAAAAATAAAATATTTATATAATATCTACAGTTAACTCTTGTTATAATGAATCCTATATCCTAGACTTTAACTTCATTATAATACTATAGTAAAATTTTAAGAGATTTGATTAGCCAATTCAATATAACAAGAGTATTATTATTATATTTATTCAAAAAATTTGTTGTATTATGAGTTATTATATTAAAAGTTGACTGTATTTATCACTCACATAAATAATAAAAAAAGTATAATTTTGAAATTATAGCCCTGTTTTATCTATAAAAAGAATATCTTATTTTTATTATCATATTATAATTTATTACGTGATGATACTTATTCTTATTTTTATTCTGATTCTTATAATTGTAATTCTTCTTATAATTCTTTTTGTGATTTTTCTTATAATTTTTCTTGTAAAAAAATATTTAAATTAATATTATAATTATTTATTTCGTATTTATCTATTATTTGATTTTCATACTAATTTTTTTGATTTATATTTTCTTTAGATGAATAAATAGATATATTACATATATAATTATTAGAAGTATTATTATATAATATATTTTATATAAATAAAATTGAAGAAAGTATGTTATTTATTTGTTTTCCATTTTTCCTAATATAATACCATTTTAGCTTATGTAAATGAAAAGATATATCCTAAAATTATTATTATTAATGTAAATCTGATTTATAAATTCTGATTTCTATCTGAATGAAATAAATAAATAAAAATTATTAAAAATATTTAAAAAAAATTAGAATAAATTTTTTTAATATACTAATATATTTATTATTAAATCAGTTGACAAATCCTGTTAAATTATATTTTGGTCTAATTATTATAATAAATCAAATATTACAGATTTTACAATGAAAAATTTTTTAACATTATATTTATACTAGTTAATTAAAAATTTTTAAGATCACAAGTTTAAAAAAAAATATTGTTATTTTAACTTTATAATAAAATTTTTATATTACATTTATATTAATTAATTAAAAATTTATAAATTAATAATTAATAATATTTGCAAATTATAAATTTATTCATATATTTATAAAAATATAATGCAAAAAGGTATAAATACTGTTATCTTAACTTCAAATATACTTTTTTTCTTTTATTTTTTTCCAAATATTTCTTAATTTTTTTCTTTATTTTTTAATAAAAAAATATATTATATATCTATTATTTTTACTTTAATAATAAAAACCAGAAAAATATTTAATAAAATGTTTAAAAAACTAAGAATTATCATTATCTAAAATTAATAATTCTGATGATAATTTTAATTAAACTTAAAATATATATTATTTAGAGTTGATAACTCTAAAAAAGATTTTAATATTTTAAATTCAAAATGTATATTATCATTTAAAATTGATAAATTTAATAAAAAAAATAGCTTAATATCTAACTCATATAATAATAATGATAAATACTTCTTGAATATTCCTAAAAATATTATTACTGATAAAAATGATTCAGGTATAATTTTATTCATTAAATAATTTTGATTTAAAGTTTAAATTTAAAATATATCTTATCAATTTATAGATAAAATTAGAATATTTCATATTATAAAAATGTATTCATTATGACTATAATAATAATAATTATTAAGATAATTGTATATTGTTAATTAATAATAATAAAAATATGTTTTTAATAATAATTATGATATTAATGATAATTGTGTAATATTAACTAAAGATCAATTTAATCAAGAATTATCAAAAAAATTCATAATTCCAATAAGGGATTTCTGATTCTTATAAAATAGAAATTTATAATAATTTTTCTAAAAATAATTCTTTATAGTCTACATATTCTAACATTTTATTATCATCAAATTATAATTAAACTTCATAAATAATTACTTCAATTTTAAATGCTTTTAACTTATAACAATCTTTAGTTATATTACTAATATAATAATCAAATGGGGTCTTTGCAATAGAAAGGAAGGAAACTTCAAAAAAATTAAAATTTTAGTTTATAAGCCAAAAATGTTCTAAATACTATAATTTGTTCAGATTTATTATTAACTCATTTTTTATTTTTTTTTGAGTTTTCTCCCTTTCTATTGCAAAGGCCTTAAATAATATTATAAGAATGTTTACAACTTTTACTTAAATAGTAATACCTATATCATTATTACTATTTTATTAAATACTCTACCCAATATAGCAGTTTCTGCAATTATATCAACTATTATATCAACTGTGATAAATATAAGATTTTGCATTTTTTAAATATACAAATTAATAAATATTATTTGTCTTATTTTGTTATAAAATTAACTAGTAAATTTATTTATAGATAAGTACAAGATCCTTTTTCTATAAATATGTAAGTCTACTTCACAAATAATATTTGCACTTGTCTAAGCTATACAAATTACCTTAGTGTAATTTTTAATGCAAGTGATATAAAAAAAGTTGAAGTTAATTTTTAACTTAAAGGATATATCTATATGATAAATATTTAAAGATTGTATTTGATTTTATAAAAAGTTATAGATAATATTTTTTATTTTTTTATAATTAATATTATATGATTATCAAAATTTTTTTTAATATTTATAGATGTTGTCAATAGAGCAATTGATCAGTAATAATGAAGTTACGTAGATAATGCAATATAATGATCTCCTAACTCAGAATTCTAAAAATATTGAGAATTCTGTAAATTCTGAAAATATGAAAGATCTACATAATTTTACAGATCTTTTAAATACTGATAGTAATCCTAAGTTTATGAATTAAACGAAGTCTAGAAATATTCAGTATTATATTCATTTTTAATATTCTATTTTTTATTATTATTTTTATTATATTTTATATTTTATTATTTACGTATTTTTATTATTTTTAGCATATTTACTTTATTTATATTTTATTTACCAAATTAGTTAGTTTATAGCATAGTAAATAGTTAGCAGTAACAAAAGAAATTTTGTATAAATAGATAGAATTTTTGCTTATATTATAAATTAACTCTTTTGCAGATTTTTAAACTCTCTTGCAAATACAAATTTTAATATTAATAAAAGAATCATTTAAAACTTATATATTTCTGCCTATTTGTATCTTTATATAATCTGACATAATTCTTATATATTATTTGTAATTAAATTTATCATCTGAATTCTTTAATTAAATTATTTGTAATCTCATCTTTCAAGTCTTTATACTTGATAGATTTGTTAAGTTTAATACATAAATTTAATAAAATTAAGAGTTAGGCAGATTCTAATGTCTTAATCACAGTAAACTGCAGTTAGTAATCTTAAGTAGAGACTTGATAACTTGATCAATCTAATTTAAAGAATTTCATAGTAATAATGTACTTTAAATAAATTACTTAATAAAATACATACCATATGTAATACATTTTATATGATGATATTATTCATATATTTGATTTACAATTAAGAAAAAACAAAAGAGATAAATTTGCAAATAATCGAGTTTTTAAGAATTACTTAAAAATTATATTTTAAATATTGTACTCTTAATAGTCAAGTACTATATAAAAATTGAAATTATATAAACAGATTATGAAAAAGAAATAATAACTACCAATAAAAAAACTGAATAGCAATAATCAATTTTAACAAAACTGAATGATTTAGATTATGAACAATTTATGTACAAATAATATAATGAAAATGGAATAACATTTGTAAATCAAATTGATATTAAAGTATATATAAATTAGTAAACATGTAATTTACATTATCATATATATATAATAATAATTTAATTTATGAATTTTTTGATGAATTAATTTTTTAATTAACTAATGGAATAATTTCTTAATTAATTAATGAATTAATTTCTTAATTACCTAATAAATTAATTTTTAATTAACTAGTTTTATATATATTTATATAATAGTATATTTATACTATTAATATTTTATATAATGTATTTTATTTAATATTTATAATTGACATGCAAAGTTACTAATAATAATAAATTTTAATATTATTTTAAAATGATTTTCATATAATATTAAAATGATTATAATTGAATTTTAATATAATTTTTAAAATAGTTTTTAATATAATATTAAATGTTTTACAATATAAATTTTATAATAAATTTTAAATGATTTTATTAATAATTAGTAATTTTATTAATATTTCAAAATAGTATTAGAATAATATTAAATTAATCTTAAC
Organism: Funneliformis mosseae; assembly: GCA_910592005.1. Classification (NCBI taxonomy): domain Eukaryota; kingdom Fungi; phylum Glomeromycota; class Glomeromycetes; order Glomerales; family Glomeraceae; genus Funneliformis; species Funneliformis mosseae. The sequence goes on from CAJVPP010001857.1 coordinate 12,714, forward strand.
TTTTAATATAAAATTATAAAACTTTTCAACATTATTTCATAATAATTATTTAACTGATAGTAAAATATTATCAAAATATTATCAATATAATAATAAAATTGTATTGAAATAATTTTAAAAAAAACTATTATTTTTAGTATAGTACTTTTATCTTTTTTATCTCATATATTTAAAAAAAAAAATCAATTTGAAAAATTTAGAAAAATTTATGTGATAATTTTGAATCTTAATCATTACTAATATTAACAGTTTTTTGTTATATAATAAGATTTATTATTATTAATAATATTGATTGAGAAAGCATTTTATACTGCAAAATTTTTTTAGATTCTATATTAATAAGTTTTTTAGAATAATGATAATAACTTTGACAAAGGTAATAGAATACCACATGTAATATAATTTATATTACATGTGGTATTCTACTTACCTTAGATTATAGTATCACATATAATCTGAATATCACAATTAATCTGAATAATACATATAATCTGAATATTACATATAATTTAAACAATATAATCTAATTACCACATATAATCTAAATAATATAATCTAAATATTGCATATAATCTACTTTTTTTACTATTTCTTATATCTCTTTTACATTCTAGCTATGTCTTTAAATCTTTTCTAGTATTCATATTTTTTATATTATTATAGTTTTATTATCACAATATAATCTAAATGCCACGCTTTTCTTCTTATTTCTGAGTCATTTACAGATTAAATTTTATAATGGGATTGTTAGTTGTTTATAGCTATTTGGATATCTGGTTTTATGTTAAGAGTACTGGCTTCCTATACCTGGTTCGATGTTGAATTCTATATTAAGATGCTTACTCTTTACGCTTGTTTAATTGCTTATTTAAATATTAAATTGTTATAAAAAATCATGTTAGTTAGCGCAGTAAATTTGCGTTTAATTTTAGCTAATATTATGTTATAATTTTGGCTGATCTTTAGAATACGTGATTTGAGAATTCAACTCAGTACCATAATAGTACTATAGTAGTAGAGTTTAGACTCGAGTCAGAAAAGTTAATTCAAGTTAAAGTCGAATTAAGAAATTTTTGACTTGAAGAGTACTTGAGTTGAAAATTCGAATCAGAAACTTGAGTCAAGCTTGAGTTAAAGTCATAATGCGGGCTGAAAAAGTACAATGCAGACCAAAATTTTGTGATATTTTTGGGGCTGAACTAAGGAAATTTTTTTAAAAAATTTTTATTCAATGATTATATAATAAATGTTAATTATATTATGCTAATAAATGCAGTTTAAGAAAAGAATTACATGCTATTTATAAAATATAGCATAAATTTGGAGTTGACTCAAGTAGTTTTAATTTGAGTCAACTCGAATTCTGACTTGAATCAAGAAAATCTTGACTTAAATCAGAATTTAACTCGAGTTAACTTAAGTTAAATAAATACGAGTCTAGTCTCTACATAGTAGTGTCATAGAACTATCGTAAAACTATCATAAAACTGTTAGGATACTAGAAAAGTTCTATTAATTTGTCAGTTTAGATGCTGAAATATTATATCCAAAAATCTGACCAAAATTATGAAATAGTATTGCCAAAATTTTTGTTAATTTTACTGCACCTTAAATTTTAAGTATTCATTCCTATTACTATCTTTAGAATAATACCTGGAATGCTAATTTACTGCATCTTTATTTCTGAGCACTTTTTTGTCACTTTTTTGTTACTTTTTCACAACTTTCTTGTTACTTTCAAAGAATATTGGCAGGATGTTATAAGTACTTCTGAGGTCTGATCATAAGTCTAAACTGGATTGAGGCCATGAGTATGTTATTTTTTTGAGTGTACCTATAAAAATTCTCTGTTCCTATAAGAAAAATTCATGGGAATACTTATAGGGACAATCTCAATATTATTTTTAGGCTTCTTAGCTTAATTTATTGAGTTCTTTATTACTTATTCCTATATTTCTATAAATCTCTATAAAATATAAAAGTTTTAAGAAAAAATCGAAATTTTTCTATGGTATACCACTTAGGCAAATATAATCATGTATAATGTTGATATAATTGATATATAATCGATATATAGTATAAAAAAAAAGAAAAAGATAAAGAGTTCGAAAATTTACAGAGACTCATAGAAACATAAAGACAAATAGTAAAATTGCCTTTCCAGAGTTCTAAAATTGTTAAAGAAGTTACTTCTAGCGTCCTTGTTAAGTTTTTTTGGCGTCCCTATAAATTTTTCATGAGGCCAAATTATTGATAAGTTATTAGGGCTAACTTATAGCATTAGGCATTTTCATTCTATCGAGAAACTTTCCTAATGCTTCTGGAGTCTGCTAGTCCTGAAACATCTTATCCAATTTCTTCTAGTGATAATTTACTTTTGAATAGCACTTATTTACATGCAAATTGCAAAACTATATTTAGAAACCATCAGTCTTACACATCTATCTTATTTACATAGAGTTCACTAGCATCTTTTTCAGTAAATACTACACTTTTTTGATCACGTACTTCCATTCTTACAAACTATTCCTTCATTAAAGGGATACTGGCAAATGTATTTACTACCTATTAATATTATTCTTAGTTAATTTTTTTGATGTCTATAATAATATTTATTTTTATTTTAAACTTTTTTGTTGGGGTATTATACCAAAACTCAGGGTATACTTAGTTATTATATCTGAAACATGACCAATTCTGAGCTTTTAGAATTCATCAACACCCCTGCACTTTTTCACCTAAAGGCTAAAAAAGATAAAATAAAAGAACAAATGATTCGTTACTCTAGTGGAGATTACTTAAATTGCATTCTAAATTATGATGATATAGTTGCAAAAAATAATGAGGAATTATTTGCAATTCTTGAAGATACTCTATCTAAGTAACAAGGTATTTCATTTATGATCATTAATATAGAGAAATCTACTAAATTCATAAATGGTAAGGTACATTATGTATTGTGTCTCTACAGTCCGCTTATCAATAGCTAGAAAGCAGTAGTATCAATTATGGAAATTTGAGTATTCTTTGATATTCTCATACCAGATGAGGAATTTATAGATATATTTAAGGTGAAAATAAGATGCATCCTCTTAAATGCGATAAAATTATTTGAAATAAAGCATATAAAAGCTTTTCCATTTCATAATTATCATACAGAAAAAAGACATATTTATGCATTTACATAGTTAATACTAAGCAAAGTAAAATAGCCATGAAAGCTATTCAAAAGAAAAAATACATAATTACCTCAGATAATCAATTCACATACTATCGTAAAGTAGTTCGTGAGTATAGAATTTTACTATCTAGATGGTCTATAATAAGTAAATATATGTGTAAATCTAGAGAAAGAAATAACCCGCTCTGTGTATATACTTTCTGGATATCTATAGAGAATTTCTGTTCTGTAAAAGACCTGACGTCATTAAAAATCGCTTTCCAATTTCAGTACTCATGAGAGATTATACACTTGTTCTCACATGGGACATAGAAATATATAGTTCACGTGGATTGGGTAAATTTTCTGAAGCGATTAATAAAGAAGATCTGTAATCATGGTTTGTATAACATTATATTGAAAGGACGATCTAAGACTGTTAAAGCAAATCTATCTTGTTGATATCAAAACAGCACCAGATCCATGCTGGATTACAATTATATGTGAATCACAAACTAATTTATTAAAAATATTTGCACTTTGCTAGTGGTATTTACTCTAAACATCCAACTCAGATTTAATGATTTGCAATATAACTGGCCTTTCATTATAAAAAAAGCCAATAAATTACATCTCATTGAATGGATGTGAAAACAAATGTCAGGAAGAACTTATCAGAAGACTTCTGAAGATATTATACAATAGAATTATTATGAAAGATTAGGAGAAGTGACTACTTCTGATGAAACCCTTTCTGTAAAAGAGAATACAGAAAAAGATGTGAAAAAAGAATTTAGAAGAGATTCCATTTTCATCAAAGTTAGTCTAAAAGATATCTTTAAATCTTTCTTTCTTAAAATATCTGAATGCATACTAATCAATATTCGTGTATGCTTTAAAAGACTTTACCCTCACTTAGAAGTGAAAAAGAAAAGTTCACTTAAGTTCTACTTAAAATTATGTAGGCTCAAGAGTAAGGCTGATATGCATTTTAACAGATTATGGAACTACTATTTTGAGCAAAAGAACTCTCTTCTGATATAACTACTAGAAATATGCATAAAGTAGCAAACTATTGTATTATCCCTTAGATTATCGAGGTTTGCAGGCAAATTTGCCTGCATAATTTCCAAAATTCGATCCTGATCTAAATTTTTTAATCATTAAGAATACACTAAATATTTTTATATTTTTGTAAAGCTTGGAATATGAATTTTATTTAAAAAAAATATATTTTATTATATTCATATTTTTAGTAATATTGTATTAAGAGAATAATTTGACAATTTTTAATTTATTTTTAATTTAATAAAAATTTAAGAATTATCTATGAAAATCGTTCTTAAAATTACTTTTAGCTACCCATATTTTAGAAAAAATTTGTAATTTAACTATTTCTGTAAAAAAAAATAATAAATATTTTTAAAGTTAATTAGTATTTTTTTTTACTTTATATTTTAATAAACAAAGTAACCTTTTTACGATTTAACAATATGTAAATTTATCAGATGATTTAAAATTGATAATTTTTGAAAATGATTTTTAATTTTAAAATTAAAGTAAAATATATTTATAAGTTTATTTTTCAATATATGTATGAAATTCTTT